>JAPYZA010004387.1:0-13599 GCA_030522685.1 Eupelmus azureus | reverse complement strand
AAAATTGTAACAATTACAAAGTACTTTGTAATTACTTAACTTAACTTGGTTTTAAACACAAAATTTTTTAACAAAATACACTTTGTAACCTTTATCAATTAATTCATTAGGTCCTGGATGCCAAAGTCAATTGGTAAATATAACAAATTACTATGTTGTACTTCCCAACTATTTTTTTGAGTGCATTTAATCTCAGGGGCTACACGGAGAACTTTACAAAGACGATAGCCACAGACCGGCGAACTCCTTCTTTGTCGCTTTTGTTTTTAGTTTTACGCGGTCGTCACTAGCTTTGTGTCCGTGTGCGCGCTTGAATTCTTCCGAGGCTTTCTTAGCCAATTGTTCCTGATTTCTGAGGTGTGCTGCGGAACGCAATTTTGTAATTATGGTTTTCGGATTTGAATTAGAATGAAATTAAAATACGTTAAATTTAATTGAATTTTTGCAGGTTATTACGTAAGTCAATTGTTACAATATTAATTTATTGATTCAATGTTACGACATTAATTCTTACTGTGTATATGTAAGTTAAAACTAAATAAAAATAAATCATAATTTTTTGCAGTTAGCCAATATTATTACTGATACTATTATTGAAACAGTATTATTAAAATAGTTTGAACATATGTTTTGGTGCTTCGATCAAGTCAAGATTTCCAATTATAATTCTGAGAATTTCATAAGTATTTTTACACATGTAAATTTGGAGTTAATAAAACACCATTACTTTGTACAAATCATTTTCTATTTACAGAGAAAGTTGTAGAGAGATATCTTTTATTAATAACAGTTTCTTAAATTGAATATTCTTATTATATTATTATGTTTTTTTTTAATTGTTCTTCTAGAACTTCAATGATATTAGAGATATAAAATTGATTTATATTAGAGATAGTAAATGATTTAATCAAAATTGAGAATTAAAGATGTAAAATAAATACTTGTGAATTTAATAAAAATCTAACATCCATCAGAGTCTAGTATATTCGACTACTATATGTTATTGGAAAAATACAGCGAGTAAAAAATTCTTATAAGATGAATATAAACCAAAAGAAAAGTGAAAGAAGTTCTGTTTAGATGTATGAATGATATTTATTTCGTCTTTGAAAATTTGAGCAATATAAATGTTTACTGATCCGTAATATTCGTAGCTATATTCGAATATTTCTTTAGCAAAGGGAAATGTATGTTCATAACCATATGATAATTTATTGCAAAAAAGATACTGACAGTAAATAATATTATTTATTTAATAAAATACATATCATGTTATTTAATAATAAATATAACACTTTTTAATTTTAACATATCGCTTCCCAGTCATTTATTTTTTCTACATAGATATTTATAATTTTATCCGCCCTGGTAAAAAATTATTCATTTAAAATGGTTAGAGACTAAGAAATAGCATTAATACCTTTTTTTACCAAGGATTAACTAGTCATAAAATGGAATCATTTCTACTAGGGTATTATTCCTTCTTTTAAATAAAAAATTTGCTGAAACTTCATTAAAATTAAATAAATAGTTTAAAAAGGAAAACTTATTTTCTACCGACATTCCAATTAGCCTGCAACCACATTCACAAAAGAAGCAAATACCAGCATACTTTGCTCTCCTCATTAGAAAACCACGTATTCCAGTAGTCAGAGTCCGTGTTCGGTCAGCCGCGGATCGTTAGTCTACTCGTCCGTCATTTATTACAGATGCGCAACAAACCAGCCTCTCAACTCCTCAATCATTTTCAAGCCGAATCTGAACGAAGCAACTGCTAGAACTCCCTTCGATTTCCGTATGCGCAACGTGGAAATTTGCGCGCGCGCGCAAATCAATGTAAGTCTCTTTTCTCTCCGTGCATGCGCGCGCGAGAGCAGAGCACATACGCTCACCCGGCCTTTTGCATGCCCCGCGCAAAAGCACAACTTTGCCAGGCTCGAGCGCTCGACTGCACACGACGCGAGCGTCTGTGTACTCTTCTAGTCAAAAGTCTCGCGCGTCGAAACGCGAGTCGTGAAAAGTGTTTACGAGTCGAGCTCTGCGTTTAAAGCCAACTCCTGTACGTACGCCAATTTCGGATATTTCTAAAGTTGGCGCTGAATGATTGTTTGTTTCGAGTCGTTTGGTTGGAATAGTATCTGTTTTCGTAAAAATGGCTTTGACGTTTATCTTTTTCGTTTTATAAAACTACAGTTACAATTTGACTCTGAAAATGTTAGAGAGTAGTTTTGGCTGGTTTTGTTTTCAACAATTTTTTATATTCATCACTGGATCTGAAGCAACATATTAATATTTTATATAAATACAAAAAAATGTATTAATATTCGATTACTAACATTGACTTTGTTCAAATCATTTACTAAAATTGATTTTCTATATTTTTTCTTCGAATATTCATTTTACTCTAACATTATGAATAAGGTTTGCCTGTGAAATGAGAATCTTCCATGATTATTCTTATTTTTTTTTATCTATCTTTTTTCTTTCTATCTCTAGCAAAAAAAATATAATAAACGGGGTCACACTGCAATATTACTAAGGGAAAACAAATTATCATAGCACTTCATCCATCAAGTCGTCTTCAATAACCTTACACATAAAAAGTACCTCTAGATGAGTGCAGACCATTTTTTGATATGACAACAATAGATCTCTGTAAATCATTCTAGTATAATATAGAATTTGTATCAAAATATATTTTGTAATTCTGTAAATATTAGAAAATAGATATAATTTATTCGAATTAAATAAATGTTTATAAAAATGAATCAATTTGGTATAATTATTTTGCTGATCACAAAAATCTCAGAAACTATTATTAAAATTACATCTTCTCTGCTATTTTACTATGAAAAAAAATTTCCTTTTAAAGTAAACACGTAATTGATTTCTGCCCCTACAATGTAAGATGACGTGCAGTTTGTTGGGTTCACACGAAGAACGCAGGTTGCGTCATTCAATATTCTTGAGTATACCTGCAGGATTTCATTTTCTCAAAAATTCAAATAATTTTATTTACCTACATTTTTCTACTTTCTTTTTTAAAGAAAACTCTATTAATGTTAATGTGGTATTGGACAATGAACACTTTCATATAGTTTAATTCAGTTAATACAATAAACATTTGTGGCTATATCAATGGTTTTGTGAATTCATCAAACAATTTAATAGAATAACATAAATTATTTCATCTATACACAATGATATGCTAAATAATTACTGGAGTTCAAAAGTTAGAGTACAGCGCTACGGGTAGGTGATGCCGACGTATGTTTAATGCAGACCTCTTTTGGAAAGCACTACGCGTTTATACATCATAGCTTTTAACTTATAACAAGGCTACTGAGAATTAAATAGCCTTTATTACAGATAAAATTAATTAAAATTGGCTTCGTAAATCTTACACCGAAATTTCCATATGATCTTTATCAAAATGTATTGTTTTAATAACGAGCGCGATGCAATATTGTATACGATTACAAATTCATAGAATTTCGCGAATAAACCAGTTACAAACCAAATAACTTCTTTCAAAACAACGTTATCAAAAAGCTAACAAGCCAAAACGTCGACCCCTTAGCATCACCCGACTAATTCCCTCCCAAAAAAAAATTAGTCAAACCATCTCATCAAATTACCGCTAATCCCAACTCCACCCCCGCAACTTCTGTCCCTAACTGTACGCGAAATGACACTTCAGCCCGGCAGCGGCGCGTATCTTTTCGTTCCTCTCCAGCCGTAAGCACGCCCCTCGCGGCTGTCTAAAGAGCACACGAGACACACAGACACACATACAGTGCTCCGAGCCATAGGCAAAGGGAAGTACGACAACGACGAGGACGCATCCTTTCCTTTCCCTCCCGTCCGCAGTCATAAAGGAGGCGCGGCGCACGGCCGCCCCCGCAATATTGACGCCGGGGCCAAAGGCCGGAGAGGACCGCGTATATACGTACACACGCAGCGGCGCGCGCGCGCGCGCTGGGAGTGGAACGACGCGTTGCGCAATCTAAACGCCGAAGACGACGCGGCTCGCTGTTGCTGTCGACGCATGCCGCGGATAGCGATCCTAGAGAAAAGGCGTTTGTGTGCATCTCTCTCTATCTCTATCTCTCTCTGTTTCTCTCTTTCTCTCTCTAAAACGTTTGACCCAGTTTCAGAGTCAGCGTCGCGTCGATACGTTTTATCGGCGGTGTAATCGTGCTGCGTTTATGAGGCAGCACACGCTGGAATGCGGCAGAGCCGGGGGATTGGGAGTAGAGGACGAATGCTAATTGATTTGCGGGGTAAGGGGGGGGGGCGGAGAGTGCAGGGCTGTAAAAGAGTTTTGGTGTTTTACGGTTTTTGTTTGGAGGGTGCTCGGCGGAATGGGGGATGGGGGGAGCGTTGCGAACTTTTTATGCGCTGATGTTGGCGGAAGTAAATTTTGGAAACATTGATTTAGAGATGGAGTTTTGAGAAAGCCATTTTACGCTCGACAGGAAAATATATATTTTCTTTATTGTTTCGAGTTTTATCTGGAATAATTCTGTAAAAGGGAGAGGTTATCGGTCAACCGTATCAATTGCTAAGGGAACGAGTTGGTTTCGATTTAAAATTTTCAAACTCGAAATTGTAGAAGTCAGCAGTTTCGATAATAAAAAATTAAAAAATTCTTTTTTGAAACTTAGTTACACTCAATTTTTTGGGTTACACGAGTTGAAATACAAATTTGTGTAATATTATTTCAAAAACGACAAAGTAATAAAATTAATTTTGTTTTGAAAACATTGCTCTACGAGTATTCAGAGGATCCATTAGCTTTAAAAACATGTAAACGAACTTTTGAAAATTAAAATATAAATTGGAACTTTAAAATATCGTATTCTCTTTAACATTAAATAGTGGCCGTTGAAATAAACTTCTAAGTATTGGGATATCCAAGCCATTTACGTCGAAAACTACGAAAAATATTGAACATTTTAGTCACGAAGTAACCTTCTCAAATGCGACACAAAAAATGTGCGTAATAAAAATAAAATTCTTTTTGCACACACGCACTCACGCGCGCGCACACACACACACACACACACATAGTTTTATTTTTTTGAATAATAGATTCGATCTTACGATGCAGCTATATAATACAGAAAAATAAAGGTAACCGAAATATTTTCTAATTATTTTTTTACAATTGATATGAATGATGATAATATTTTTAAATGGTTTACTATGAATAATTTCTTCGTTATATAAAAAGAAAAGTTATGCTGCAAGTCATATTTCACATGTTTTATGACTACAAGGTAACGACCTGATTCAAAAGTTTATCACCTTTAACATAAGGTAAAAGATATTTTACTGACGATCTTATAAAATCAAAATATCTTTTTGAAAGTAAATAACTTCTCAATATAATATTAGTAATGTTGTGCCATAAAGTTTTTGAGCTTTTAAGTATAACAATTACTAATTCTTTAAAAAAACAAAATTAAAAGAACTTATGTATAAATTCTAAAAGGTATAAGCATGACATTACCGTGCCATACGAATACTCAATAATCACTAAAAATAATGTTTTAATAGGCAAAGTATCAAGAATCATAATTAAAAGACTTAAGAAACTTTTATTTGAAATACAACTGATAGTGTTTTTTCTATTTGTCTTTTAATTATTTTTGTTAATTTGATAAAATGTAAATTTGTTTGCAGAAAACATTGGAAAACTGATAAATATTGAAAAAGTTATTTCTCATAAAATTCTAAAAATATACTGAAATTATAAACCAATATTAATTTACCTTTTTAATTAACTCTTGTACCTGTATTTATTTCAAAAAATTAGAATTCTAATTTTGCACAAAATAACAACTTTGACAGTAAATTAGTGTATCTTGTTTAGGGAATTTTCATTATCGTATATTTATACGAGTATAACTAATGATTTGGCGCACTCTCTGACGCTATTTCTTTAACGTATTTATGCACCTCGAAGTGCACTCATTTGTTCCCTGTTACACCTTGTCTATGTATACTTATGAGTGTTTGACTGACGAATATTGCAAAATGTAGAGTAAAGCTTCAAGGAAAGCTCTAAAATTCAAAAGTACATGCATATAAAGGACCACAGCAAATGATCATGTAGGTAGAACGACAAAGTAACTTTGAGGTTCCGAATGTTATATTTAGAAACTAATTATTATTGAAGAGAAGTAGTTATAATTAATTTTCAATTAAGTTTACATCAGTATGTGTACTTAATATCATTTAATTACATGAAAAAAATTTAACATACTAATAGTAATGATGCATGTTGATAATAAATGACTGAAATAGAATATGAATGATAATAATATATAGCATTGATTACAACTACGCTCTTTGTTAAATAAATAAATTTTACCCAATGATAACAAAAATGTCTACAATTTCAATACTATAATTTATTAAAACTTTAAAAGAATCTGTGTATTTGCAAGGTTTACACCTACGATTTCGCTTGAACTCTGTCTCACTTCACTCAATTTTCCCCTTATCTTCCTCTCCTCACGGCCAATCCTATTCCACGCTATCCCCGATCTCCACAGTTCAAGCAAAATCGATCCAACGATAAAAATCTCGAGTAATTAAAAAGCGGAAACGACGATTAAGGGCAAACGAAAAAATCTTTCTGTTCCAGTCGCAGGAGTGAAAGGGCGGCGGACGGTTCACGGATTCTGGCAGGCCGAGGAGGGGCCGGGGGCTCCGGGCCACGAGCCGAAAGACATTGGGGTCGTCTGGGCGCCTCGCGCATGGGGAAAAATGATCCTCGAGGCGCCGACTGCCTCGTCTAGCCCAGCCCAGCCAGCGAGCTCCAAGCAGCAGCTACGCTACCACTACTACGAGCATCATCGTTACGACATATCGCTCGCCCAGGGCTATCGGCTCCTGCTGCTCCTCGCTCTCGCGCTCAACTGCCTTGGACCCGGCGGTGAGTCTCTATTATCTTCTTAAGGCTGTTCTCGTAGTTACTACACGGCTTCTCCGTGATGCAAGAACGGAAGGCCGAGTTCTGAATGATCGTTGTAACGGCGAGCTGGTGCTTGACAATTTGAGTTGGGTGTCTGAATTGGGGTATATAGTATTGATGGGGTGTGTACGGAATCACGATGGGCGGAGAATTCGGATTATTTCATGTTTTTTTTATAAGATGGTATAGGGGGCTATCGGCGTGTAAGAGAATTACAGTAGGCGGGATATTGTAATAATACTGGGCTGGTTATTGAATTGTTTCGAATAATAGTGATTTAATTAGTGATAGTGGTTTATCAAGAAAATATATTTTTTAGATGTAATACGAGAAATGAGAGTGTCTTATAAGAATTAATTTATTTCAGAATATAGAATATGTGTCTGACCTAGCAGTTTTCTTTTAATGTTTATGTTTCTCGTAAAATTTAAAATTTATTGATAGCTTTAAAAGAAACTGGCATTACAGTATAGGATCTTGAAATTGTACATTCTTTCTACGTAAAAAAATATTTTTCAAATTTACTACAATTCGTATTTTTTGTTCATTCTATTGTTGTAAATTCAATACACAATAATATTAAAGAACGATGCCCACGACCATAAAGGAAACCGGCCCCCAAACGTATAAAACGTAATTATTTTTCATCGAGATAGGTATGCGGCCCTGAAATAAAAACTATGTATATTCTTGTCTTTTTAGCAGACTCGTCGATCTACATAACTTTTTTGCAAAAAAAAGTTTGCAAACATGGCCAAAAAATTAAAAAACGGCAGGGGGATGAAGGGTGTTAATCGAATTATGCGATATTTCACGCTCATAGAGTTGCGACCCTGAATTCGGAAGGGTTGCCTTTTGAAGCTTCTTGAACGACCTTTCATCTGATCCCTTGAACGTGCCAAAAAATTGTGCAAAGTTTATGAAATTGCAAATTTTTATGATTTATAGTGACAAAGGGGGTGAAAACTTTATGTAGTGATTTCTCTATTTTCCCTCCACTTAAAAGAGTCAAAATTTTTTTTTAAATTCATATTTTTTCGTGCTCTACACGATGGTATAGGTTTCATACGTTGACCTTTGGGAGCCGGTTTCCTATATGGTCGTGGCATCGTTCTTTGATTATTTAAAAGAAATTCATTTCCAGCTACGAAAACATATAAATATAAAATATATTGCATGAATAAAAAACTTACTGTGAATTATGTATTGTTTTAATTTTTTGATCATTATATTAATAGAAGATATTTTATTGAAGAGATTTTATTTTACTTTTACATAGAAAAAGCTTGGTGAAAGAAAAAAAAATGAAAAATACATTATAAATATTTTGAAAAGTATATATAATCAACATTCGTTATTGTTAGTATACATTTGTTATATTTAGTATACTTTTGAACCAATTGAATCAATTTTAATCAATTTTAATCTTTTCTTATAAATCTTTCCGCATAAAGAATTATAAAATAGCCTTGTTCATTTTTTCGTTAAATCTATAGCGATCATTTTTTACGGCGGTATCTTGAAAACTATTTATAAGAACGTCTTGCTATAGCAAAAGTTTGCTAATTGAGTATACTCAATATGATATATCAAAGACTATAATTAGTTAAAAGTAAGCCTTTAACCTTTGCTTATTTGTACCTAAATTATTGCTGTATATAAAAAATAAATATACATTTTAATAATTGACGAAATTAATTTTAAGTTATTAAATCATATGAAATAAATACAACAATGTTAAAAGTTTTAAAATAAGATCAATAGATTTCATACAAAAAATTGTACGATTTTCAGATTTTATATATCTTTATAACAACAATAATAATGTTACGTTGCTTTTAATACATCAAAATTCTTTTACTTCTCTTCTTGTGTCTTCTTTAAAAAGAAAAAGCTTTTTCATTAAAAGGTTTCCTCCATCTTAAGATATTAATTAGATTATTATAAAATAAATATGTAGCTTTTACTGCCTAATGCGAACTAACATTTTTTTTGTATCAAGCATAAATTTTTTATCGAAATTAAAATACTGAAGGAATATTGCTATAAGAGTTTCACGATGCTGAAATATCATATTATGCATTGTGCTTGAGAAATTAATTAAGCCAGCATTCGCTCATTAGTGGGCCAGTATTTTACTGCAAATTGAATTCTTCTTTGTGAACTAAAATACCCTTTAGTTTCAACTTAATTATTCAACACAAACAAGTGATTGTTTTTTCTTTAGAGTATATATTAACATTTATAATTAACCTAATTATTATAACAATGCAAATTAAATATCTGCGTTGAACGACGTTATTTTCAGTATTTATAGTTTTTAGAATCATATCTTAGTTATTTTATTATACGCCAAAGGAGGGAATGGTTTCGCAGCGAAGAAAGATGTCGCGCTTCCTCCATCGAATACCGAATGATCGTTACGGCGAGCGACGTGTCAATTTCCGAACCCGCGCCCCGGCGGTTAAAGCGATGAAAGCCTTTGTTATTGATGGGGCGACGTAGTTATGAGAAATTTATTTATCATTTTTGCTCTAGGTGCCATAAAAATTACAAAGTGCTATCGCCTCTTAGCTGGAAATTGCAGTATTACACTAAATAGGAATGAATTATTTTATGTTGCTTTGATGTGACCGGGCTTTTAAAATAATTGGGTAGTTTACAAAACAAACAAAATGAACATTTTTTCGTGTTTGAATTTTTAAAATTAATTGATGTATTAAACGCGCTATGCGCGCACTATCTTTTAATAACTATTTTTCTATAATTTAAATGCTAATCTTATATGAATTACTATTATTACTTTAATTGAAAAAATAAATATAAATATATCAACTTTAAGTTTTCGGTTAGCTAATCATCCCATCTGAAGTATCTTCAGATCAACTTCTCATCATTTCTTTAAAAAGCGATTCAGGAAAAAAGCCATGTAAATAATTTATTTTATAAACTAATATAAATTTTTCTTACTTTAATGTTATATACGGTCAAGTTTTACCTTTTAGATTATAATGTAATCTCAAACAATATGTAACCTCAAAGCAAAAATAAAAACAGAAATTTTAAATCAATGTTTCGACATGCCAAAGAAAATGATATAGAATCTTTTAATATTGTCCTCATCAAAATTTCCGTTTCAAATCCGGATTTTATAAAGCCGAGGTACCTGCGTCGGAAGTTGAAATGCAAAGTAAAAAAAGAGCGTCACTCGACGGGAGCTGGGTTTGCACAAGAGTCGCATAACATATATAGATATACTTAAAGAAACTTCTGACACCCAAAAATAAATGATCTTTCGGAAATTGAGTATTCGGGGAATTTCAGCGAGCTCGCCGGGCTCGCCCACCCATACGACGTGACGGCAATTTGCGGATTTTCGAGCGCCCTCCTACGTCGAAGAAGAAGAAGGAGAAGTAAAAAAAGAAGCCACGAGCCTTGAGCTTTCTCTCTCTCTCTCTCTTGCTCTCTCTTTCTTCGGCAACTTCTTCTTTTTTCACTTGAGGCTTCCTTACGTCGTTTTCGTTGACTTATGCATGAGCGTGCGTGGATTGGATTATTGATTTCTCGTTTGGCTCTCTTGCTGCTTTTTTTTCATTTTGTTTTTGCGCTGGCTCCGCCAGTTTTTCCGATTCCTGTCTTCTTGTTTTTGTTGCTTCATGCATCCAGGGCGTTGTCACCCTACCGCCCCCTGAGGCACACTCCTTTTCTCTGTTTCTTCGAGGAGAAGAGGAATCGATTATCGAGATTCTGGGCGGGCATTCGCCCGCTCGGACGTGTGATAATTTTCAGAAAATGTTTTTCCTTCCCTAAAGTGATGGACTGGAAAAATATTGAAAGACGGACTTTCATTTGGTTCCTAGATTTTTGAGGTCAGTTGTTTTAACTTTTGATTCAAATTTTCTACATGGAAGAATACATCTTATATATGAAAATTCATGTTAACATATCAACCAACTTATAAAATACCTGTGCTGAGCTTTAACAAGGTCCAATGCATGTATCGATCGTGATTAGATTAGCGTGTACTAATTAGACAGATATTATGGTAAGAAACTTTTATAAAAATTGAACTGAAAAATATTTTAACGGTGATCTAGTATACAATGTTTAAAAATGATAATTTCTAGATATTAAATTACAGAAAACAGAAAAAAAGAAAAGTAAAAAGATAAAATAGTGTAGAAGTATTAAATAATCTAAATTTTAGTAATCTAATGTAACGAATTAATACACTGTCAAACAACTGTTGAAAAATATTGTGTCAAAATAATTTTTGAGTCGTGGTAGACATTAAGTTTAGATACTCTTTGTAAAATTAATAATAATACGATCTAACTTATAAAAAATAGTAATTTGTTGATTGGAAACTGTAAAAGTTATTTATTTCACTCATTATCTTTGTTCATAAATAAATTTTCTTTTCTTCATGACATAGAAAATATTCATAAAACCCCATTTTCAAAATTTAGTTGTAAATTCTCAAAGCACTTTCACGACACGGATATAGGAATGTGGAAATTTTCCATAATGTGTAGCCTCCATTTTCATCCTTAAAGAATTTATTAATATTTTTATATAAGAACGTGGCCGGAAAGAGATAGTGAAAAAATGCTTAAATTCATACGATGTTAAAAAGTTACACCATAAATAAAAAAATAATTAACAAAAATATATTTTCAATACTTTTTTCATTTATTTTTGTAGTCATAAAAGTTTTCTTTTAAGTTTTCGTTCTATAAAATACGAAATAAGTATTCCTTCATAAGTACAATACATTTTTCAAAATGTATTATTGTTTTAAATTTAAAAGTATAGTGCACTTTTTGTTTGAGTATATTTAGAATCAAGCTATTTAAATTATGTTCAAAGTTTAAAGCTTAAAAAGAAAGCAAACTGGAATCAGTTTCGACTTTAGTGGTAACTCTGCAACAAATACAATACGTTCAACCTTATAACCTTTTTGGCTATATACGTCAAATAATAGAAACTCTCGAAAAATGCTTTATTAATAAACGATTTTCCTTGTTTCCCAACACAGCAAATCCGTAGCTGCATATTCCGCAGCCTGCACCGTTCGCCATTCAACAAATAATTTCTGCAGCTTGCGAATTGTAATTTCCCGCGCAATCCGAAGTCACGAGACCGCGCAAAAGTTCAGCAACATTTTAATTAAAAAAGGCAAAGAGTAGCGCGCGCAGGCACAGCTGCGCTAATAACGGCCCTGGACAATTAGAGCGATGGCCATTTTGGCCGTGAAAGCCGCGCGGCTTCGAACAAAAAGGAAAAAAGAACAACAATTTCGCCTATCCGACCAAATGGTGAAATCGCTACCTTCGCGGCGTGGACTTTTTAATTTTCTATTTACAAAGCGAGAAATTTTCGCAAAACGTATGTGCCCCACTTTCACGTCGCGGCACTATCTTGCTAAGGCAAACCACCCACCCGAAGGCGTTTGTGATTTACAAGCCACTAAATTCTTTATGAAATATATAAAAGCAGAGGGCGGAGAGACAAGGGGTTAGCTATACCGCAATCTTGTAAACATCATTTTTGGAGTTTAAATAAACTCGCAAAGGAGTCTTGGGAGGGAATTTTTGGAGAAATTTCATTGTGCGGAGATGTGAGTGCGCGCGTGTACGCGCACGCGAGAGAGTTATAAATTTTTTTAGAGGTGCCTGTGAAAGGCGGAAAATTTTCGGGTGGTAAAACGTTCGAATAAATTTTGAGCTCTAGCTTGTTTTGTATATTTTTGGCGTGGGAGAAAGCGAGGCAAAGAGAATATTTAACACTTGAAAAGTGGTTTTGGTCGTAAAAAAATATTTGGATACATAAAAGAACATTATCTGGATGAAAAGCTTGAGCGATTTTAAGTTTTGATTAAGCAAATATTTGAAATTTAAATAATCTCGTTGAAATATTTACGAAAATATTTCAATTACTAACGCTCGACGGCAAGCTAGAAATGAAAATGAAATTTGCTAAAATTTAATTTCTTCTTACATTTATCTGGATAATATTAATAATTAATAAATATGCATATAATCTGTATTGTTGTAATCTTTTGAACATATTTATTGTCTTTTAAATAAAAAAAATAAATTGATTTTTTTAACAAAGTCACTGTCACGTTTTTTGTATAACATAAAATCTTTTAAAAAAAAATGTTCTAACTAATTTAATTAATGTCCCTTAAAATTTATGTATAATTTATCGTTCATAACATTTATTTAAAGTCGATATTGTTTATTTATGTACTTTAGTGCTTCCTCATTAAATCGATGGGGTTTCAAATAGCTTTTATTAATTATTTAAAATGAAATGTGCATTATGACGGAAAATTCATCGATTAAATGGGACGAAGCAATCAAAATGAGGAAACAAACAATGACAACCTACATGTACGTATACATACGTACACACAAAGAAAGGACGATTGGCGGATTTAAAATAATAACAATATGTTCTTGAAATTTACACCAATAAATTTTTTTTTAAATTGTTTCTTTTATTAAAAAATTTGTGTTGAAATAAATGTTCAAATTCAATGCATACAATAATGTATACTATTGCGTATGCGCAAGCGCGTGTGTCACTACACTGTAGGCGAAACGGCA
>JAPYZA010004383.1:0-24067 GCA_030522685.1 Eupelmus azureus | reverse complement strand
TGTTATTAATTTATGTTTTAAATACTATTTTTTAAATTCTATAAACTTTCTCTAGATAAATATAAAATTAAGAGGAGAATTTAAAATTATTGATGAACCATCTACCGAATCAGTGAAAGTTAACTCACGATATTCAAATTTATGCAAATCATTCTGTATATCTGGGAAATAAGAGTAATTCTTGGCTTGTTTGCTTAATCTCAGATTTTGTCATTTTTATCTAAAGTACAGTTTATAAAATAGTAGTATATAAGATTTAATATTTTACATAAAATTTAGAAATGCACTTCTACAGATAAACATATTTCCCTGTAAACTGTAGAGTAGTGTTAAAACAACAGGAGTGTTAAATTGTATGAAATAATTAACTAACTTTCTATCTAATTTTAAACACTTTAATTAAATTTAATAAATAAAGCAAATAAAATTAATATGTAGAAACATAATTAATAAAATAGATATTATAAGCAACAGTAGATGTATTGTAAATTGCAAAATTCTTTCTATTTTATTAGTGATAACTCTTTGTGATCTAAAAAATAAACTATCTAAAGTAAATTTTATATATCTTCCATTTTTCTCTTATATAAACAATGTGAAAGCTTCATTAAAAATTCGTAATCTTGTCCTTATTCAGCTAAATTTATTAAACTTTCATTATTATACTGTAACCCTGGGTCAATACTAAAATAAAAGTGCTTACTTAATTCCAACTTCCATACATATGTTATTTATCAATACTTGAAATTATATTATTAAAATATAGATAAATAAAAAATAAAAAAACACTTCATTCTCACAAAAATAACGGTTTTTTTCTTAAATATTATAAAAATAAGTTAAAAGTAAATTCCACAATAGTGTTCAAAATTATTCAGTTACTCAATAAAAATAGTAAAATAAATTATCACATAATCAGGGGGTCATTAATTTTATATACTACTCATCAATATATTTATATCAGCATTCCTGAGTTATTTTTCCAGTAATATTATAAATAATTGAAGAACGAGTGACTGATTGCTATATAAACAATATAGGACTGGACTATTACATGTTTTACTAATCTATAAGTATGTTTAAAAAATGTTTGCTTAACTCATTGATTATGCTCGAATAACTCGTTTAGATTGAGTAATATCTGAATGAAATACCTAACATTTTTAAGCGTTCAGAGAAACACTCATAAAAAAACCTTTTCTAAAATCATTAAATTAAAAATCATAAAAAATACTACCATCTACAAAATTTCAAACCTACACCTCCTTTTATCTCTACCCAATAATACAAAAATAGCAACCGTATCACACGCATTATCCCAAACCAAAATACCTCTCGATTCAATTAAACCCGACATTTTCACTCATCTTACGCAACCCATTACGTAAAAAAAAAGCAACCGATTCCCGCACCGGCGCACGTCGAAATCGCCTGTCCCCTCGGAATCACAATTCGCGGCCCTGCGCAGCCGAGCCCAACATTCCCGTATTCCCAACCTCGTGCGCCGAGAGCAAAGAATAAAAAGAAAGAAAAAAAAACGGCCACGCACGCATTTCCGCGGTGCCCGCGAGAGGAATTTGCGTTCGGTTTCGCGGATCGCCGCTGCGGTTCTCTGCTGGCTCTGCAGCAGAGCGGCGATCGATGCCGCCTAGCGGTATAGCCCAAAGAAAACTAACGGAAAATCTGCGGAACGCTCGGCGAGCGCGACGGGAGGACGACGTCGATGAGCCAAGAGACGGCGACGAGTCCTCTTTAGCGTGCGCCGATGCGTGAGATACTACTCTGTGCGGAGGGGAAAATTGGGATGAGGCTGGTGAGGGTTTGGTGGGTTTGGATTGGTGGATGGTGATTTTTGGTGGGATGTTTATGGATTTTTATAGTTTGTTGTTTTTAGTTAAATGATTAGTTGTTGAGGATGATATAGTTGCGAGATTTATTCGACTTGAAGGAAGACTAAGATGCTATTTTTTTAATGTACTGTGTATGCATTTTGGCGCGTGCACGCGCGGTGTTCATTTTATTTCTGGCAAATTGAAGCTTTGCAGCATGACTTAAGGATTCTTGTGTTTTAAATGATTTGCAAACTCCTTCGGTTGTGATCAAGGACAGCAAATAAAAAACAAGGAAAAGATTGAAATGTATAAAAAGTGTTACCTATATGTTTGCGAAATATTAATGATTATTTTGTAACTCTATTTCTGGCCGTAAAGTTTTATTTATAACATTCAAAACTACAAAACTTTCTACAACTTTATCTAATTTGTTGTAGCAGGAAACGTTTATTTAAAAGAGTTGTTAATTAATCATTTCTATTTTTGACTTATTAATTAGGTGTGATGTACGTGGACTACTTTTTTACTCAAAGTAACTCAAGTCAATGTCATAATTTACTCCAATCGCAACACTTCAGTATTTACTATTATATAATTGATAATCTAAATTTATTGGTCACAAATTTTTCATTTATATATTTTAAATTAACCAATATTCTTGTCAATGCAACCTTCAACCTATATCAGCATTTCAATTAACTTATCAATAGTATTTCTTAACATTACTTATCAAGCTCACGTAAACTGATCGATCAAATAAATAAAAATCTTTTACAAAATCAAAATGGACGAAGCAAGCCGCGTTCATGGCTTATTTACCTATGTTAATTAAACAGCTTTATTTTCCTGAATTCTCCGCAAAAGAATAGTTTACTGTGCGTAACCCTGAAGCGGCCATGCTTCGTTAACACTGCCCCGCTGCTATAGCAGCTAATTGATAGCAACGCCTAAAAGGATCGCCGATTTAGCGTAATAATAGTTTTCTTGACCAACTTAATGCCGTTTCTGCAACTGAGAGGATATCCGTTTGGCTTCTTTTATAAAGGGGAAATGTACGTACGCGTATGGATGTATAAAAGTTGAGCTGAAAGATCTAACGGAAAGATCTGCGTTCCTAGAAAGGAAAGCAACTCTCGTATTTTTCTATTCATTCGAGGCTATCGGCAGAAATGTTCACTTTTATTAATATTTTAGCTTGGTTTTACTGCAGCGAGGTACGCGGAATCGTTTATAGAATTTTTTTAATGATAGATGTTGTCGTTATTTTTCTATTTTCATACTTCAAGTAATAAAAACGCGACCTTTTATAAATCAAGATTGCAATAATTGTAGTATTTTTTTAAAAGGAAATTAAAAGAGACTATTTTCTCTAACTTGGAAATGACAAAATTTTGTATCTAAAAAACTTAATTGAATAAGGTAAGAATTTACGCATCGTGAACGCATAAATATATTCTTACATATTTTGCGTAACCGATTGAGGAGTGGACCTTGACGTTGAACTTTTCTCTAGATTGGCGTGAACGTCGATTTTACAAGCCAAGTTACACCATATTCCCGTTCTGCACCTTTTTTCTTTGACGTTTTTAGTAGCATAAAACATGCTAAAACTGTTTCCCTTGTAATTCTATTTATTTTCTCTCGAACCTGTTTGTACAAAATTTATTCGATTCTTGGGCAATATTTTCTTTCTTTTCTTTAGTTTTATCTACTGTGGATTATATTATTATTCAGTTATGAAAGTTTCATAGTAATGCAGGTAAAATACAAGCTTGCACGCTAACAAAACATAAATAAATTAAAAGTTACAGCCATTAACTTAAACATGTATGTTTTTGAATGTAATCCGCAATATTACATACTCATAAAAATTACACGACATTATACGCGAGTAGAAGTGAATAAAAAATACAAAATCAAAAACGACATGATATACTATTCTTTCCACCAAGCTTCTTCGTAACGTTTGCACAGTTTATGACTTCATAGGATTTAAAATTTTCACACGAAACAGCTCAAGACAATGCTCAGATATAACATACTATAATAGAGATATACGATTAGAGTGTCAGTATCATCGAATATTATCACCTTATCGTTTTTTATTTACATCACATCAATCTTTTATTTGAAACCCGTACGTTATCGTTTTATAGATTGATTAGTGTTTCCGTCTCGGCTTTAAGATTAGGAATTCTATATAAATTTTTTTTCAATTGATTATGTTGTTATGCTGAATTTCAACACAAGCAAAAGTATAATTTTCATTCAATCACACTTACGATAAAATCTATATTTTGTATAATTAACAACTTTACATCTACGTCAATAAACCAAACAAACAATAAAAAAACTAACAATACGACGCACAGCCACACTACGTCATAATCCCGCAACCTTTTCACCGATGCAACTCACAGCAACATCACACGCATAATCAAAACCTCTCTTCAAAAAACCTCAAACCAAAAAAAAAACGCCTCGCCAGCAGCGTCAAGTATACAGTGCTCAGAGAACCAGCAACAAGAGAGGGACGCTGGGTAAGCGGGCGGCGCGCAGGCAAGCGTATAATACGCGCGCGCCTCTTCTCACCTGGCTTATGCATAAATTTTCGCCGGATACATTCTCCGCTCTATCGGTGCGCGGTATATTTTTAGCAGTGAGCTCTCCCATCAGCCTCGCAACGCGCTCTCTCGCGCGCATCCGACGAGAAGAGAGAGAGAGACTCGCGCTCTCCTGATAAGAGGCCGTGATTAGGAGGCTCTCGCGATTTTTCCTCTGCCACGAGGCGAGAGTGTGTATTCCAGAAATTTATTCGGTAATTGGGAGTCGTCATGTCCGCGGTCAGCGGTGTTATCTTAGTGGAGTTGATTTTTTTTTTTTAGAGGGGAGTTTGCATGCGTAATGGGGTTTTTGGAGTTTTTTTTAGCGAATGTTTAGGGTGTTGACTGAAGGTTTCTGCTTTATTATGTTGAAGTTTGTTAATCTGTTGTTGTTAGTCATTTGTTTTTGCTGCTTCTGTATCAGTTTTCATTCATATGAAATATATATTTGAGAGTTGTTGAGAGTAGAAGATAGTTTTTACTTTATAATGAATATATCATATGTAATTTCGCTTAACAATAGTTTGAACAGACTCAAAAAATAAAATTACATGACTATGCCATTTCTTGAGTCAAGTTTCCGTGCGCAATACGCATAGACTTGGAAGATTATTTTATGATCGGATTGATGATGATATTTTTTTAATAAATTCTGATATCAGCTTAATTCAAGCCAACTTTTTCTGTTGAGAATGCAAAGCAGCGTTTGAATTTTAAACTCGTCTAGTAAGCATGTATCAGCCGACCTGGAATAAATCTCAAGTGCACTCTAGAAGTTAATACCCCATTTTTCAATCGCGAGACCGTTCCTATCAGAACATATTTCTACTTTTATGGCTGAGTTCACTCTGATAAATCTACGGAATTGAATAAAAGTTGATACAATTTCGCAAAGTGATCTTTAACTTTAGTAAAGTTAGTAGTTTGTTTTAATCAAAATATTTGTTTGTAATACGCATTATTTTACGCGTTTATGTGTGATTTTCGAAATACGTGTACAGATGCACTTACAGATTAAATCCTTTGAAAATAAATACAAAGCGTTGGATAATAAACGGGACAAAGGCAACGCCTACTCAGCTTCCAGTGCTTTTATTGGCTAACACTACCTATGTGCCAACAAAAGTAGCAAAAGTTTCCATTCGGCACAGAATATCTCATGGAGTTCAAATTTAAAAAATGTTTGTACTCAGCAGCATGCAGATAATTTCGAGTTTTTAACTCTTTTCGATGTTGAATTTGTATATAGTATTATGTTATAACTAGTTTCAAATAAGACCAAAGTGTAATTGTATAATTATCTGCAATGTAGATGTCGGTGTTAATTTATATGGAAAAAAGAAAAACTAATTAAAATAATATTGATAGTATCTTATCAGTTTTTCCTCAAATTGTAATAATATTAGAGTGACTTGGGAACTGGTTTTTCTACTATATAGTATTAAGTCATAAAGCGAAATGTACGTTATCAGTTCTTCAAAATTAATTGAGCATATCAATATAATTATTAAATTTTAAAATAAAATTAATTAATTTGAACTATCTAATGTATACGCTAAGTATTTTTTTACAAACAACATTAACTAGCTATATTATTTAAGATGTTAGAATAATCATAAAAAATCGTGATGCCACTTGAATTCATTTAAGTGGAATCACAATTTTTTTATTACGTGTATAAAACAGGAATAACTTTATATCCAAAAGGATTCTTTAAGTATTAAGTCATCGAGAATTTTAATATGATGAAATGAATATTTCTTTACAATTAGTTAATCATCACTGAATATATTCTGACCATAGTATAGCTTGAAATAAAAATTCGCAATTTTTTTAAAATAAAAGTTTCAATCAAATTTATGTCTGTAAACGTACTACATTGGATAAAAAAAATTTTTTTTCAGTATTATAATAAATGTTTAAAATATTTTCATTAACCTTATTCTTTTATAAAAATATTTTTCAGATAATTTTCAAAAGAGATTTCATACTTTATATAAATAAGGAACTGCTCTATATTACAAACTTACTTATGATTCAACCTTACATAAAGAAAGTCACGGTTTCAAACTAATAACCTATCATAAACCTTCACGATAAGATTTATCAATAAAAAAGGAAATAAATATCGTGCCTGCAAGAAACAATAAAAAAAAGAAAAAAAATAAGCTACCGCCCTTCAATACTTGCGTGCTGTGCCGAACGGCTTCACTTATCCGTTCCGTTCTCGCGACGTCGTCGGACGACGACGAAGCCGACGACAGGGGCAATTCGATACGTTGCAAAATAATAGCGCTCGAGCAAGCGCGCGATATTGTAAATGAAAAGTCGCGTGCTGTGGCGGTATAGGAGGAAAAAATCAGTGCTATAAATAGTTCATGACCTTTATTATTAATTGGCGCGGAATCGATATTCCAAAGTATTTTTCTTTTTTACTCTTTTTCTCATTGCTTTTATAAGTACTTTATTTAACACGTGTGGAGAAAAGAGGGATTTTGAAAAGAAAAGATTACTCACTAGAATGTTATGAACAGAAATGTACATGTTATAGGAAATTATATAGAAAAAAATATTTACTTTGATAGGATGCAATTGGTTATAACAATGGTTTATGCAGTCTTGGAATGTTGAAGCGTTAGAGAGCTAAATGGCATAATATAAAAATATAGAACTATAACTTTGAATTTTTTAAATAAACATTATAATACAATAGAAATCAATAACTTGAATTGAAAAAGAAATGAATATTTTTTACCGTGGTATAAAGATTGAAACTGCTGATTTTGTTTTACAATGTCTTAACCTAATTTTGCTTCATTATTTTTTTTTCTGATGTTTTATAAATGATATAAACTACCTGGTTCAGACCAGAAAATACTATTAAAAATCGATAAAAATTCTGCTACAAAGAATGCTAAACATGCTTCCTCTAAGCTCAAAATAGAAATTGCTCTTCTAACTTATAAAAATCCCCAAGTGACTAATACGTGCTTCACATCTTAACACTGAGACAAATCATCGATTTAAGATCTGACATCATCTTACATACTTACTTCAATGCAGACTTCATCATTCAACAATCCCTTCAAATTTCTAAACCTCTCAAAGCATCAAAAATCCACTAAACCCACCAATCTCTATATACAGACAATAAATTAAAACTTACTAAATCCCACTGACACAAACAATACATCTCTCTACCCAATTACAAAACTCCGAGCCAATCAATGTCCAGTCACAGCCGACTCGCTGCCAACCTTTTCCAAAGGAAAAAAAAAGATTATATACGAGAGAGAAGAGAGAAACGCAGCGGGCGCACGAGCTGAAGCCCCTCCGGGACTCTCCTCCTCGTCGCGCTCGACCTGCAAACGTACTTAGCTCGGCTGGCAAAGTGCATCTTGGCCGAGCGTATGTACACAGACTCCCAAAGTCAAGCAGCGCGCCTACGCACGAACGAGCCGAGTGTGTAAGCTGACCGCTTAGTTCGCACGCTCTCCTTACGCTCTGGAAGTTTTATTTTGGAGAGTTGGGGGGTTGATTGGTTTTTTGGTCGATGACATGGTAGAACTTAGTCAGGTGGATTTTGGCTTTTCGTTGGTTGCGTAATAGGAGACGTTTTGAGGAAATGGGTGTATTGTGAGTGAAGGTCGGTTTTTATATTTTGTTCATTGAGCAGTAGTAGGAAGTAAGTACTGTTCGAGCAGGTAGACTAAGAATAATAAAAGTAAACTAAAAATATTTGATAATAATAATAATAAGAATACTTAAATCAAATTATATTGTAAAGGCTATATAAAATATGCCATTATCACAAATTTAAAAGCAGAATCGTTGGAATAAAAATGATAAGAACTGTTTTTACATATCGCAAGAATTGTGACAATAGAAATTTAAAGTCGAAACAATATTTTTAATTTTAATAAACTTTTATTTTATCGATTTTTAAACATAATTAAAATAATATTGATATTTCTTTTAAATTAGATTTTAAGTTTTAAAAGTTAAAGTTAAACTTGGTTAATTAAAAGTTTAAATGAAACGTTTTAACGGTTCTCGTTTTTACAACCGCAATGCTTCGATTAACTGCATTTAAGGTTGTCTTCATGCTTTACAATCCTCATTTATCAAAAGTAAAACTCATTAAATAAGATAGTTTCTATAAATACTTCAATTAAAAACATAATGTTTCGTTTTTTAAATATTTTAAAATATTTGAGTCTTTTTTAATTATATCAGTAATTGTTCAGTGCTGCTACCATTACTTCTCATTACTTATTAATAATACTCATATAATTTAAGAAAATAGTTAATTAGTTCATTTAACGTTTAAATGTGTTAAATTGGAATAATATGCGAAAATAAAAAAGTTAAATACTCGTAAAATTTAATCCTATTTATGAACAGTTTTTCCAAGAGTTATGCAATAACTTGTAAGATATAGAAAAATGAATTCCAAATAAGGAAACACGCATGCACCCGACAAAGTAATGATATTTTGCAAATTTAGCTTGAAACATTTAAAACGCTATGACAAAATCTGAAAAAGCATATATATCATTAATTCATTTTATTCTTCTACATGTACAGTATGTTAGTTCATAAATGTAACGTTTATTATAGCACCAGCAAATTGCGATGTATAAAATATTAAAATTGTTACTATCTAAAAAATTAATTTGGTTAATAGCCAAACATGTTGAGACTCATATATTTCTTAACTACTGAGAACCCTGGAATTCATTTATGAACAGGTATACGGATGATTCAAAGCGATGATTCATATAGGCAATAATTCCCTATGCATATTGAAATACTCGCATTTCTTCATGGTTCGCGCTTATTATCCATACAATAAATTTCATTATCTGCAAGAAAACATTCTTCTTATACAAGATGTCAAGACGTTTGTAGTTATAAGTTTTTTTTGCAATAAATCCTATTGAAAAATTGATTAGAAATGACAAAACAAATATAATCCATCCAACAACGTCTTATTATTCAATAACGTCTTATTTTATTTATACCATAAGATAAAGCGTATTAGTAATTTTTTTCAATCAATGAGTTTCACCAAGAAATAAAAATAAATATTTCGTACTCTTTTCTTTCGCGTAAAGATAAACTTTCCGCCGTCTCCAAGCCAATCTACACCTGCAAATTTCCAAACAACCCGTAAATCTTCACTAAACCATCCAAAATCGACATCTCAATCAAAGCCGAGCCTTCCCAGAAAACCACCTGTAGAACTCTCCGACGAGTTCTCCAAACAAGAGAAAGTCCTTCGACGCCCGACCCAAAAAAAAAGCCGGCCTCATCGACCGAAAGGGTCAAGTACGCCCGAGAAACTGAAAAGCCGCCTTATTCCGCCATAAATCGGAATGTCATCTTGGCTCCGCTAAAGACCCGTCCCAGTTTTCTCTATCCGCTGGAATTTCTACGCGCGCCTGCTGTCTCTCTCCCGCTCCCAGGCTTCCCGTATAATACGCGCCGATGTCCCCCTTTCTACTCTTTACTTGCACCTTCGAGCCACACTCTGCTCGGCTCTTGATAAGCGGTACACGCACACCGGGCAGCAGTCAAGGATTTCTGAAATGGACGACGTCTGCCTGCTCTTGGGTTTTGAGTCGCGGTGTCAATCTGAATTTTAGCTAGTGATGTTGGCTGGCACGAGGATGAGTTATGGTATTGATTTTTTTAGCTTTCTTCGTGATTAGGAAGGAATGTGGAATATGGCATTGTTGGGAATTCGTTTTGAAAGTGCGGGATAAATTGAGGTTTCGGGTGTATGGTATTTTCCGTGACTGCGGTGAGAACGGACGGCGTTTGCTTGTGAATTAGTCTAGTCTATGCGGCTGAAATGTTTTTCAAGTTTTGACTAATATAAATAATTGTATTAGAGGGAAGAAAAAATTAGCCGTAAATTGTACTTATCTATTCTATGGTACATTCCGATTCGTTATACGAACAATTTACGAATTCTTCTACAACTTTCAAATTTATCATTTTACTTAACCCACCTATCTCGTGGTTACTGCAATTTAAATAACAGTTATTAAATTGTTTCATTTTTCTTCCTGAGCAGCCCTAATCGGCCAACTAATCTATACAATAAATATTCATTTCGCGCCATCATCGCGCATTACATTATACACGCCGTGTCTAGTTGTCGGCATTTACAGCCTCGTCGCTCTAATTAGGTAAACAATCGCTTGTTATCTGGCATCAATATGCATGACCCGTCGTCGCTGCCGACTTTGTTTCTTCTGTATCGCTAGTCACCTTAATTTTTTTCTGTATCTTCTAATTGACGCTCTCGTCAGTGTTGACTCTTAGTCGCTTCTACTCCACTTTCTACGGTTACGAGGCGCGTGATAAGACGGTGATTGTACATCGTCTCTTTTGATCATTCAATTTAACGTCGAGACGACAGCGATGCTAATGAGCCTGTGTCATTTATTTCGTTCAAATTAAGCTCTCCACCTGGCAGTTTTTAAAAACTTGATACGTAATTATTATGAGATCAACGACAAAACACAATTATAAAGAAGACAAAAGCAAGTCCAAAACGCGAATACCACCTCTCGCCGTCACTAATTTGGCGAGGATTATATTTAAATCCTGGCATTCTTCCGCGAGATTTAATACAAGCTCAGCCGCATTGTTTTAGCTTTTCCTCCTCGCTCTCTCGCACCACCTGCCGTCTGCATCCCCATGCACGCACATTCGCCAAGCCTCTTGTCTCGTCTGGACGCTTTTCTGTCTCTCTGCCTCTTGATTTCTTTGTCTCTCCCCCCTCGTTCGTCTGCTTCTCTCCGTCTCTTTTCTCTTTACTTCTGCGTGCCGTCAGCTTTTCCGATCGTTTGTGCTTGCTCCCTTTTTTTTCAGTGTCAATCTCCCAGCTTCCTCTGTCTGCTGCTCTTCTATTTTTCTTCAGCGCCGCCAGCCGTATACATATTCTCTTCTCGTTCTTTTATGACGTTATTTGCTAACCCTTTTGCCCGGCGAAAATTGCAGTGACGGACTTTTGTTGCAAGCAAAATTTCTTGGTTTTTGAAATTCAACAAGAAAGAGAAAAGAAAGAAGGTAGCCGTTTCGTCTGGATTGTAATTGAGATACTATCATTGAGAGGATAATTGCAAGGCTGTCAGTGGCACAGGCAAGACGCTGTGTTGCGTTTGCATTAATTTATGTCTATTGGGATGGGAGATGCGAATATGCTCTTATTTTATTATTTTTTTTAAATTTTTGCTATTATGAGTTTAATATTTTTCGTTTTACTTAAAGGTGATCATTTTAAAAATCAAAATAGAATCATGAAATTGATGATGTTAATAAATTAAGTTGTACTTTTAAATTGAATTTGAGGGCATTCAGTACAAATAACATGACAACTGTATAAACAATTTTGAGTCATACCAATAAACGAGAGAAATATGATCTGACATCTATGAGAACCAACTAATATTTTTTACAATTATTACACATCGACGAACATCTCTTCTTTGGCGCGTTCTATAAAATTACAATTTTTAGATATAGATCCCAACTCAACCATCCCATACACACCCAATCAATCTCAAATAAACTAACCATTTTTATTTTCCTTTTCAGACACCAGCAAGCGGAACTCTCTGCTTAGCCTCCACATCAGTCCAGCCGCAGTAGAAATGGGACTTGGATACCGCGCTCCGATCTTCGCCGTTCAGAAGCCGTTCTGAGGAAAGCAGGGTCAGACGATCGCTTGGTCAAGATGCGGGAGAGATCAGGCAAGATCCCCGGTCGGCCATTGGGGATCTGAGTCAGTCGTTCCGAGGAGAAGCCAAAGACGTCGCACGGTGACAATGACCACGACGTTGATCAAGCTGACGATCGGTCTGCATCGCTTCGATAAGTGCAGCAGTTGGCTCTACTCGCCGTGACGAACTATCCTCTTCAGCCGAAAACCTTCTGACCTGCGTCTTTGGTTTCTTAATTTTCGTCGTCCGATGCATGGCCAAGCCGAGAGGTCGAGCTTAGTTCAGAGCGCGGCAAGGTGATTAGCGCGTTGATTGAATCAGCCGAGGCGATTTGATTATTGTTGTTGTTAAGAGAGGAATAATAGAGGCGAAAAATGTCGTTCCTATCGAATCTGAAGAAGGCGTTCCACTTCGGTGGCAACGACGCCAAGAAGAAGAAGCTTTACAATAACATCAAGATGGACGTCAATCCCGAGGAGTTTTGGGAAATGATCGGCGAGCTCGGTGACGGTGCCTTCGGAAAAGTTTATAAGGTGGGATTCGCTTAATTTTAACTGTAGTTTATAAAAGTTGATCGTTCCTATTTTTGCGTCATCTGCAGTGAAAATGAAACAATGCAATTTCGTTAAGTATCATTTTAAAATTTGCACCCTGACAAAAATGCATTCTTAATCATAATAGAAATTTTCATTGATACGACCATCAATTTAGTACTAATTATTTCAAATTGTAGAAACAATCCATTAAGATAAAAAGGATTTTTGAATCAGCGACAATTTTCACTGTTTGTCAGTGCATGCATTTAAATTTTAGCACTGTACAACTTTGCAAAATAACACTAAAGGAAACCAATAATCTAAATCATAAATAATTCAGACAAATAAGTTCGATTCAATCAAAGAATAGACACCCAATACATCTCGTGATACTATAAACAAAAAAAGCCTAACAAGGAGGGTTGTGGTTCAACGTAACGTTATTCAATCAACGCTAGGGCGCCTGCGGGGCTTCATAATTTAATATGCCCGCACGTATAGTACGCGCCACGATGACACAACAGGATTACGCGCGCGCTTCCGCCCCGTCGATTTCCTGCTGCACGATCCGCCCTGACCTATAAAGGAAATAGAAAATCGAATCGAGTCTAAAGTATCGCAAGCCGACGTTTGATTGAAGATGCATGAAAAATGCTTCATATTTTATGAAATGTGAATATGCCAAGATTGAAATGTTTGATTTACGTCAAGCTGAGATTAAATTTTTATATTTAAAATTATCGAATTGATTGTATTATAACTAGTTACTGTAGGGGAGTTAATTTCGTGTCTTAAACACTGTCTGATCTGTAAATATGAATTACATAAAATTTAACTTTATTACTTAATACTATTAATAACTTATACTGCAAAAACAAAATTTATCACGCTTTTGAAGTTTAAAAATTTGATTTTTTAAATAAAGCTGATAAACAAATGAGAATATGAGCTATCAAATTCTTATCAAATGAAAATGCTAAATACAGCAATGATTAATTATTCATACGTATAAAATAGTCTTATGACGCTTATTTCAATCTTATCATTTTTTTGTCAATTAAAATGAAAAATAATGGTTAATTTAAAAGATACGACCCCGAGTTTATTATAATTCTAAAAATTATAAAAAGTTTGTATATAAGATTTTAAAGTACAACATTTAAAACATTAAAGGCAAATTTATACATTGTATTCAATGTATACATTTGTAATATATTATTAAATTGATCCAGATTTTAATCTATACTGTAAGATTATAGTGTGACAAATGCATTATTATAAATTATATAATTTTTTAATATGTTTAGCGTAATACTAAAAAATGTTTATATTTATGAATCAGAGAAAAAGTATATAGCAAGTTACGTCAAGTAATTAGTCATTAAGTAAATATAATCGAGTACTATCTCACTGTGCACTTTTAATCACGTACGTTGAGAAAAAAAGATAAATCAATCTGCTTTCAGCTTAATACTAACAATGAAACTGATTTTTAAGTACAAATATTATACATTTAAGTTATATAACTAATTTATAAACGCATTTCCTTCTTAAACGGTTACATAATTTTATCAGCCTTACAAATTTTCACCTCAAATGATAATTTTTGTTTTTTAATTTCGGGAACAAATTAAATTTTAAATGTATTTAATATGACCAAATTTGATAATTACACAGCAATCTTAAAATAATATTATTATAAATTTTTTATTTTCTGTTACATAATTAACAAAGTGTCATCCAATAAATTAAAAGGAATTGTATTAAGCGCGTTTAAAGTTTACCTCCACCTTTCTTCTTTTTTAACAAAATGATTTAAGCTCTATGAACTAATGACATTATTTTTACGTGCAGGCCCAGCACAGACAGACGCAGCAGCTGGCTGCTGCGAAGATGTGCGCGCTTGAGGGCGAGGATGACCTAAGCGACTTCATGATCGAGATTGACATACTATCCGAGTGCAAGCATCCAAATGTCGTCGAGCTTCATGAGGCTTACTTCATCGAGGGAAAATTATGGGTAAGTTTGTTTCGTTGTCAGTATCAGAATTGTATTTAGAAAGTATTTATGAGAGTCATTAAAGACTAATTACACCATGATTATTTCAATATAATGACTTTCATTAAGTTTGAGTTGTAAGTATTTGCAGAACAACTCATTTTAGTATAGAAAATAAAAAAGATGTAAAAAAGAAGTATGAAAAAAATTAAGGGAAGATAAGTAGAAACGCACAGACTTATGAAAGGCATTCAATGTACGCTCATATGAATCAGCACTTTCATCTTGCACTCTAAAAGAGTTAAAATTTGATATTCAATGCTCCTTTTGCTCAAAAGTGTAAGTACTCAGAGTCTTCTTTCTCATTAATTCAAAAGCCCTTTGATATCACGCAAATCTAAAGACACGAGTAAACCATAGATGGCCAGAGTTAGCCGCTTTATTCGAACAGTTCTACAAATCTATTCTTGCTAAGCAATTAAACTTGCTCTCCTTTTGTCAGATGCTGATTGAGTACTGCGACGGCGGCGCCGTGGACTCGATAATGGTCGAGCTGGAGAAGGCACTGACGGAGCCCCAGATAGCTTACATTTGCCAGCACATGACCAAGGGCCTCGCCTTCCTTCACAAGGCCAAGGTTATACACAGGGATTTGAAGGCGGGCAACGTGCTTCTCACGATGGCCGGTGGCGTTAAAATTGGTGAGTCGATTATTCTTATCTTAAGGTCTATTTAGATTTTTTTTTTAATTTTTATATTAGAAAAATGTTAAGATAAAGAGACAGATTACCTAATACACTTTTTTTAATGCAGCGGACTTTGGTGTATCTGCGAAAAATAAGTATACACTGCAAAAGCACGACACATTTATCGGTACTCCCTACTGGATGGCTCCAGAAGTTGTTTTATGTGAGACGTTTCGGGATAACCCTTACGACTTTAAGGTATGATTTATTCTTAAATATTACAAACTTTAATTGAATAATATCAACAATTTTGCATTTAAACATTGGAAAAGGAAAAACATATTATGAAAATTATGTGCAATTCAGTACTGTACGAGTTAACGTATATTAAAATTTGATAAATAGTGTCATTTACAATCTAACCACTACATTAAACTCGCGTAACTCGATTGCAGGTTGACATTTGGTCGTTGGGCATCACCTTGATCGAGTTCGCGCAAATGGAGCCGCCCAACCATGAGATGTCGCCAATGCGCGTGCTCCTCAAAATACAAAAGAGTGATCCACCGAAACTCGAGCAGCCGAGCCGCTGGAGCAAAGACTTCAATGACTTCATCGCCAAGGCCTTGATCAAGGATCCACAATCGCGGCCTAACGCCGATGAGTTGCTTAAGCATCCATTCATCAGCCGCAATCTCGACTCTAAGCCCATAAGAGACTTGCTGCTTGAGTACAAAGCCGACGTGGTCGAGGAGGAGCTCGTTGACGACGACGCCGAGGTACGCATGGTTCTATTCGTTTTTACATGGTATCGTTTGGGGAAACGTGGCGTCAAATATTTACTGATTTTGGTGTTGGTTATTGAGGGAATGTGAATTTGGTTCTATTAAGACTTATGCGGAGATTGCTAATATAATTTTGTTATAATAGAAACTTTTTGTTATTGTAGACTAATTAGTTTTCAATAGCATATGATTACTGTATCGTTCATGTTTGATAAATTAGAACTTTTTATGAATCACAATAGTTAATCTATTAGCTACAATTAATCATTACATGACTCTTAAAAAGTAAATTACTTCCATTGTTGCTCAGTCGAACGATTGTTACTCAGTCGACCGATTGTTACAGTGCAGATTGCAAATATCTACAGACTTATGCAGATCACGATACTCAAATTATTATCAATAAAAATTTCATACAGATTTTGTAAAATAATGCATTAATCTTTAAACTTATATGAATTCAAACTCAATGCCTGGTCATTAATTTTTCCAAAAATATTTTAAATTAAAAGAACAATAGATAGAAAATATAAAATTTGTAACTTATTGAAACAAATAAAAAATTTTTGCTCTCATTAATTAGCTCTTTATAAAACGATATTCACATTCTTTTGGCATTATTTACTGTAAATACTAATAAATTACAATAACATTTGTAAAGGGTATTTGCACGTTTCACTTTATTGAACACTGAGTGAAAATTTTGCTAACATATTTTTAAGTACTAACTATTTTTCTATTAAAGAAAATAGAATAATAACATTCTGAAATTATAACTATTTTTTTAATGCTTTGAAAATAGATCTTCCATTATAAATGTTATATATTCCTTTGAAAATGTAGATTCTATGAATTGTTTTTATTTATTACAAATTATTACTTGTAATCAAGATTGAGAGTTATATGAAAATTTATAGAAATTTGAACATTTATTACAGATAAAGATTCAGTAATCTATTAAATTGTGTTAATAATTATTGCAAATCGCAAGGATAACATCTGTAAAAATTAATTTACATATACTCTTAGTGGAGATAATCTGTTCAATAAATTAAAAATCAATAAAGCTACAACAATTAGATGCTTTTCTGTAAATAACTTAATCTGTTACTTAATCAGCACTTTAACGTAACATTCTACAATCGTTCATTCCTAAACTGGGATAAGGGGGGTGGATTCTAAGCTTTTTACAAAAACTAATCTATATACGTCTATGTTGCCTTGTTTTTACACGCTTACACGTTAGAAGACCAAAAAATCGAAAAAACACAGAGAACAGTATCAGCGGATCGGTAAGCTGCTACCCAGTGAATCGTTAGCGCTACTCACAAAGAGTCAGTCAGTAATGTCCTCATGCTTTGCCTGCAAAGTACATTGTGTGACGAACGACACTTAATATCGTCTGTCTGTTTGTCTTAAATTTTTTAATTTTTTGTTGTTTTTTTTTGTCATTGCGTACACTTATAATTATCTGCCAGTTTAAAAGCAACAGTCTCTAATGATTCTTGCCTTACTATAGTTAGGAAAGACGACTGACATATAAGTATTTATTATAGACAATAGCCGTTAAGTATAAGTTTATATTCTTGCAGATGAATATTTCGTAATAAACGTGAGCCAGTATTTTGATAGACTTTGTAGATTAAGCACGCTAAAGACTTTATTATCGTTTGTTTTAGAATAATTTTTAAACTCTACGAATATACTGTTGTCTTAAATATCGTTAAACGTTCTTAATATTGCAAGAACTATTTGTTGTTAAGTATATATTTTTTTATATCTTTCAAGTTCATTTCTAATATTGATAAGTAATTTTTACTTTCGATAATAACTATTATGAATTTATGTTTTTCTTTTGTCAATGAAACACAAAAGGCCAGTATTTTTAATATTTATATTAACTCAAGGCTACACATTTATAAATGCTCAATATACTTTTTCTACTTGAAATCAAAATTTAAGACTAAAAATCACAGGGAATTGAAAGTGTTACTTGAATCAAATGCCGACTAAGCGACTTTACGCGTGTGATTGTTTTTATCTACATAAATAATTATATAAAATCGTAAGTCCATTGTGTCTTTTAATCAATTGTACAATTATTCTCAAAATTTTAAACAACAATATTTTAATGATTAGAGTTTCTTGTTTGAACCTGTGATATCACTCAGTCGGTAATGTATATACTTCAAATATAGTCGTGTTCTTAAAAATTAAAATTACATTGAGTAAAACTTAAATTCACTGTTGTTGTAGCCTTACAGAACTTTTAAATACTCAAATAAAATGAATAAACTCAAATTTATGAAGCGCTTGAAAGAGGCAACGAATAGGTTCAAAGCATGTTGTGATCATAAAAATTTTCAACTCGAAACAACGACGCATTGTTATAAAATTAAAAAAAGGTGCTTTTGCTAGAGAAATAATTTTAGTCGATAGATTAACCTAATTAATAATACGACCAAATATTTTATCGTTTAGACAGATAAATGCATGACTATGAATCCGTAGGTAAGCTCTTCTCCATTGTTACATGCCCTCTTTGCCTTGTACTATATAACGAAACCGAAAACGTAAAGTATTAAAAACATTGAAGAATAATTTCAATAAAAAGTTGCTTTATTCTAAAACTCAAGTAGATTTGGTACTTTAACACCTTTTACTCTATTCCCTCTATACATATTTTTCATCTTACTTAACATAGTACTAACAGATTTTTTCTTACATTCTTATATATTTAATATCCTTCGTATGTGCTCGCATTTTTGTACTTTGTTGCTGTACTTATCATTATTTCTTGTATCAAAACAGACTAATATCTATGAAAGTATTACTGACTCTGTACTAAAAACATTTTAAAAAACAAAAATATGAATGTACTGTTGTAACTGAAAAATTTGGCTGTGCATGCGGCTCACCCGGGCCTGGCCAGCCCCATCACCCGTGCGTTTGCCAGGTTAGTAACGCTTTGGAACGCATAATTTATCGTTATACTTGTTTATGTGGTAGTATATTTTTTTCTTCTTTTGGTTTGGTTTCTTTTCTATTATTGGTATTGGTTTTAATTAAGATTTGTCGAATGGTAAGACTTCTCGTTTCAAGGAAATTTTCATTAAAATTTCAAGCATGATGGCTACAATTTGCTGATAATTTTTGTAATATTTGAGGCAACTTTATATACTTAAATAGTTAAACTTTAAAAATTTCATACTATATTCATACAGTGTTAAAAGTACAAAATATTGATATATTTTGTTTTGTTTAACTATTTAAGAGTTTTGATACAATTAAATGTTATTGGCACGGTATCAATTCCAATTCTTCTAATAGCAGTATTTAACTTGGAAATATTTCAAGACTAAACTTAAATTTATTACTATTTGTAATTTTTATTTATTATCTATTTTTAAATTCATTTAAAATATTGGCTGACGATATAATATTGATCTCTTATTTATAGTCAAAAAATTGGATAGTTGTTGGCTTAAGATAAATTATAATTTTAATATATTATTTAATAAAATAAAAATGCTTTAAGTTATTCGACATTTTCTTAAATATACAAAAATTCGTTATTTTTCATTCACTAATATCAATCGCAAATACTTTTCTATTGTTGATATAATACTAGTTGAATCTGAAAGAGTGAAAAATTATCCATTCTAGCTGCTTGCATAAATAAGTGGAAACATAAGTACGTAAAATGAGTGTTTTTTTCTCATTTCAAGTGATTTTTCGTACTTTCAGATTTAGATAGTTTATTATTATTTTATTTATGTAGTAAATTTTAAAAATGTTATAAAAAAATTATTCTATTAAATTATTAGCACGCAAATTTCAGCGATATATATATATATATATATATATATCACTTTTATTTCAATTAATGAAAAGATTTGTTGTGTAAAGATACTGCCTTTTATATGAAAAAGGACTAATGGATATGATATATGAAAAAACGAACGAGACATAAGAAGCATTGGTTGTTACATTTCTGCATTTTTGAAGAATAAGGAATAAAAATGTTACTTTTTTTGTTTTATTCCTTTCATGAAAGTTCAGATATACTAACCAATGTTATCTTATATCTTAAATTTTATCACTTATTCTCGTTCATGTACAGGAGTAATACGCGGTTAATTAAACATTATTTAAATTTTATAAAGTTATTCATAAAAGTTATATTTCATTCATATCATGAAGTCATATTAATAAAATTATATCATTCATATCATAAAATATAAAATGAAACATTGCAATTTGAATTTCAAAAATTTTTACATAATATATACATGTGAATGTTACCTGTTTTTAAGTGCTTTAAATTATGCTTATAATAATTGTAAACTGAATGTTCAAACAATAGCATTTTTACAGTATTTTTTGCAAATTTATTATTTATTTTTCTGTTATACGTGTTTAGAACACTTAAATTTATTTATTTAAATTTTAATTTTATTATATAATTATTTAAATTTATTATATTTTTATTTATTATTACAGTGAACATAGATGTTTTGTTGCTCAAATTCTTACAGCATTATAATTTTATTCTTTTTCAGGAGCAACGCACGTCACAGCTTCCCCTGGAATTGGATCAAATCGGAGATGACTCTGCATCTGTCCGCAGTGACAATGACGTCAAAGGTAAAATATTATTTTTATTTGTAAGAATTCTCATTTTAAATTCTCCTTAAAGATATTTTTGATGACTTTTAAATCATAAAACTATTTATAAATATATTATATGCGAGTATAAATAAGAAAGTTTTTATTAAAAATATAAAAACACCATATCTTACTTGGATTTTCAGTTGCAGAGAAAGAAACAAACGTCACAGTACCAGCGACTGCAGCGAAGAGGGAGGATAGTAACAAAAGAGAAATTAATAGAGATGGAGAAAAAGAAGAACGTAATAAAAAATTACGAAAGGCAGAGTCTAAAGAAAATATACCTGTATCAGTGGAGAAAAAACCTGTAAGTTATAGTTTTACACTTAAAAATTTTCAAATGAATTCAAAGCATTTTTGATCTTTTATAATAAGTTAATTTTAATGATATAAATTTTTAAATGGTTCTATTTAACAAGAGTACCTTAATAAATTGTAAAGTTTTTATATCATGGATCAATGATTGTAATGCTAATTCACAACTTATTTCAGGCTCCAAAACCACCGGTCGTCGCAGCTTCGGCAAACGAGTCAACAGGTAGCACAGAGCGACGATTGTCGCGCGAGAAAGGCCCAGCGCCGCCACCACCCCCGCTCGCTCGTCAGGAAAACAAGCCTGATGAGTCTTCAAAGAGCGACAAATCGAGTGCCATGGAGGTCGTGAGCAAGAGCAATGAGCAGAAACCACCGCCGGCAGCGGTCAATGGTGAAAGTAAACAGCGCCGTGCTTCCGATTCAAAGAAGCCGGTTACGCCCGAGAAGCCGAACGCTACCAAGACTCAGGACCAGTCGAGATCCAAGAGTGTAGAGGGCAAAGGTAGCACACCTAGCAAAGGCAGGCAGATCAGCGTCGAGGAGAAGAGGAAGTCGGCACCGGTCAAGCCCGTAGACAATATTGAGGAGTGGAAGAAACCGCCGTATAATAAGCAGAACTCGCTCGAAGAAAAAAATAGGTATGTATTGTAGATTATGAAAAAGTATAAAAAAATTGGAGAATAAATGTGGTGTTGGATATTTTAATGTAGAAATGCTTTTTTAATATTAAATACACTTTAGGAATTCCTTTCTTGCTAGATTAAAAAGATAGATCCATTATTAAGATAAAAAAATTTACAAGAATAATTTATATGAATTTTCAGAGTTGAAAGAAAATCTTCCCTGGACATAACACCAAAACATGAAAACCATCAGCAGCAGCGCACGTCAAGTGAAAGTAGTAGTGGTAGTCGACGCAGCCTTGAACAAAAGCGCAAATCCGTTGAAGAAAAGCTTAATGCCGTTCTTGAAAGGCAACTTTCACGTGACGCCGACAAACAGCAGCAGAATGCTCTCAAGAAACAAATATCGCATGAGCCACAGCCTCAAAAACCTAGTGGCAGTCCCTTGAAATCGAGCTGTTCTACAGGTGACATCAAGTCGGCCGCGAACGTAGTGAGGCGCGCTAGTGAGGAAGCCGAGCCCGAGGATAACAAGAGTCGTAGTGAGGGTTCCTCGCGCAACGACTCACTTGAGAACTTTTCTTCTGATGAGGATAGGAGGACGCAAACCGTTATCAAGACTCCTGTTAGGGAGATTAAAGTTGAATCTGACACGGTCGACAGGGCTAGAGACAAAAGTGGAGCGATCGGTGGATCGGCCGTCAACGTCTCGGTCATCACATCAACCCCGCTTAAAGATAATGTTTCAAGGAGTGGCAGTGGCGATAACATTGTTGTCATCACAGGTAAATTTCAATTTAAAGGATATTTAACTATAATATATAAATTTCGCAAAGATTTGTCTAAACTCAATTCTTAATATTAATTTTATTTAAAATCTCAATTGAATTTAAATCAATTCAATAGACTCAACTGAAATTAGGATTTGCCTAATGAACAAGTGTACAATAATAATAGTGAATAATAAACTATTCTTTCAATTGCTTAGGTACAGTCCAACAACCTGACTCTGAACATCGAGCGAATACATCGACAACAGTGCGTATAATGTCGGATAGTCCCGATCCTTCAAATAGTCTGGCCAGTAATGTAAGTCAGGTCACAGTAGTAACAACTCATCCGCCCGTGCTTATCGATGCGGCATCAAGTCCACCACCTCCAAGACGCGCTTCTTCCGAGGTTGTCATTGTTGCAAACGAGACTAATAAGACACAGGTATATATTTTAAAATTTAATGTTAATAACTAATAAAAATTTAATGTTACATCACAGAGATAATCCAAAATTAGTTTTTTTTTTTTAATAAGCAATATTTTTTAGAGTCACTCATTTATAATATAGTGAAATAATCTGATCAAATATAAAATTAATCATTAAATTCCCGATGTTAACAGGTAAACGAGAGCTCGGCAGAAGACGATGGCTTTACAAGTCTGGACAGCCTGGAGTATACCCCACAGGAACAGGCCATTGTGATCGGTGCCGATCAATCCGGTAAGAAGATCGGCAAGCGATTGGACGAATCCGAGGTTGTCATAGTTAGCCCAATCGAGGATGAACAGCAACTACTGCTGCAGGACACTAGTCACGTATCCGTCGTCACCGTCGGCGATGAGCGCGAGCAGGTAAAAGACTCATCAGCACTCGCCGCCGCTGCAGTCATCGAAGAAGAAAGAGCGAGAAAACTTATGAATGGACAGGTAAATAATTTTTTTCAAAGGCTAATGACATTTATAAATTACTATGACAACGAATAAGAAGTAAATAAAAAAATAATTTATTTTAATACTTTTTTTATTTTCTTCAGGTGCGACAATCCCTAGATCAACCAACCACCGTAGTCAAATCGTCCTCTAGGCCCAAAGATTCGCCTGGTAGTGGTAAATCTTCTTCATCGCGTCACAGCACATCAAATCAACAAAAGGATAAGCGCGTATCGCCAGACAGTTACGAGGGCTCATCCTCAGGCTCAACTCGTTCACACACGCCAAGCAAGAGCATTGATCGTTCAGATGCTGAATCCATTTCTACTACCATTAGTCAGGACAGCCGTGGATCTAACAAAGAAAATAATCACGTAAGTGGCAATAACGCAAACAACGGAAATCATAGAGCAGAGTCTAGGCAGTCGTCCGAGATAGACGAGGAGGTCGTGCTGAGAAGAAAGCCCGAGTACGTTCGCGAGATGCCCAGGAGGACCAAGGAAGATATCGAGAGGATACAAATGATGAACCTCAAGAAAAAGACCAGAAAGCGCACTAGAAAGTTTGAGATAGACGGTG
>JAPYZA010004382.1:0-10417 GCA_030522685.1 Eupelmus azureus | reverse complement strand
AAAATATTATAATTGAATAATACTGATTTTTTACTAGGTGATCTATGGCGATGATGAAAACGGCAAATTCTATGATGACCAAATATTCCGCAAGCAAGAGTTACGTGAATTGAAGATGCTTCAGAAAATGGAACAGAAACAATTCCAAGATCTCTCGCAAAAAGCGCAGTTCAATAAGGACCAGCTTGAAAAACGTAATGAGCAGGAGCGTCAGTTACTCGAGCGTACCGCGGAGGCGGATCTTGAAGCACTTATGAGACAACAGCGACAGCAGCTCGACCGTGCCGAAGCTCAACAAGAAGCTGATCTCAGACTTGCATCGAAAAAGATAAGAGCAGAACAAGAACGCGAGCTCAAACAATTCAGAGAAGGACTCAAGCAAGATCTTAGGTTGCTCAAGCAAGAAGTCGACCTCATGCCCAAGGTGAGCGCACCATTATTATTTTTTATTTAAATATTGAAAATTCATTGCTTATGTGATTAAAACTTTAAAAAAATTTTTTATTGAAAATACGCGTGATTATTTTATTTAGTAAGTATCTCATTATTACATCAAATCTTATGATTTTTAGGAAAAACGCAAGAGTGCCTTTAAAACGCGTAAAGAGAAATTGGAAGCAGAACACGAGGAACGTGAAAAGCTCTTCCTGGAAAAGCTGAACGAAAGTCATGAGATGTCGCTGCGTCGACTATCCGATAGTCATCGCGAGAAGATTGCATTGATGGAGCGCCAATTCCTGCAGCAAAAACAGCAGCTTCTTAGAGCTCGAGAGTCGGCAATTTGGGAGTTAGAAGAACGACAGATTCACGAGCGCCAGCAATTGCTTAAGCGCCAACTCAAGGATATTTTCTTCCTGCAACGTCATCAAATGCTTATTAGGCACGAAAAGGAGCTCGAACAAATGAAGCGAATGAATCAGCGTAAAGAGGAGGAGCTTGTTAAACGTCAGACGATTGAGCGACGCAACCTGCCCAAGAGGATTCGAAATGAGATGAAAGCGCGCGAAATGATGTTTAGGTAAATATATTTTCAAAATTTTTCAACAAATAAAGCAATATAATTTATCAAATTAAAGCATTTAAATAATAATGACGATAATTTACTTTTACAGAGAATCAATGAGGATTTCTATGTCGTCATCTATGATACCTGATCCGGATGCTGAGCGCGATAAGCTCAAAAAGTTCCAGGAAAACGAGAAAAAGAGATATCGCGCTGAGCAACAGCGTTTTGAGTTGAAACATGCTCGTCAACTAGAGGAAATGCGGGCTGCGAGCGATGCCACGATTAAAGAGCTAGAACAGCTCCAGAACGAGAAGCGTAAAATGTTGATGGAGCACGAGTCTATCAAGCTCAAGGAACAGGAAGAGGCTTACACAAAGGAATTACGCGAATGGAAGGCGCAGCTGAAGCCGCGCAAACAGGTACACTTTTGTAAATTCAGTAATTTTATTATTTTCTTTATTAGTTTTTGATTCTACAATGACCATGAAAATTAAATATCGTACTTTATCTTTATTAAGTTTAAAAATTTTCTTGCTCATTGAATGAAAATAATATTAATTGATGCGTCAGATTTTTTACGTAAGCAATGAATTCTTTAATTTTATTTATACAATTAAGCTACAAATATAAGTGTACTAGCTTCGTAGTTTTTATTTATTTTAATTTCTTTAGTGGCTTAGATTTGTGCTAGACAGTTTGTTAAAAGTAGATTGAGTATTAATAGCAAACGCTTTACGCATTACTTACAAGAAATTTTATGAAGTAAATTAATTAGTTCAGACTAATATTTTACTTATAAAATTTGCTAAAATAAAAAACATTTGTTACTTTCAAAGAAAAATTTTTACCTTTAAATCATTTTTTAGAACAGAAATTTATTGAAAAGATTGTTAAGTTTATATTTATAACAAATGTTTACATTGTTTACTTAAAATTAATAATGTTTAAAAATTATGATTATTTACTAAAATATAGGAGGCTAAAATTTTAAATTAAATATATTCTAAAAATCGAGTTTTTACCTTATATGTTGTTTTGTAAAGACTTCAATAGCTTATAATATTATTACCTGCTGCATAATTCTCTTTGTAATTATATTTTATTTTTGGTACAACGGTATTAAAAGTGTGCTAAAGTAATATGCATTTTTTCAATGCTATATTTTATTGATTTTTTCGTAAAAAATTATCAATTTACGATCACAAAGTAAATTAGATTTTTCTACACAATTTATAAAATAAAACAAGTTTTTATTTTTACAATTGGTAAAATAAAGCATCAATCAAAGTAACGCACGCATATATCTCGCATCACCGTTAAAAAAGCAATCGCCAATCGCCACTTAAGCTAAGGTTCGTTCGCTCGCGCAGTATTGCAAACTTCTTGCAAAGCAGCAAAGATCTCCCCAGTTCTAGCAGAGTCGATCTGAAGATTGTTCTAATAACGTACAATGAACATAAATTCCGCAGAATTTAGAGGCGGAGATGGCATCGGAAATGGAAGCACTGGAGTCTCGCTACCGCGGCTATCTGCCCTCGCGCCTCAGCGGCTTCTACCTGACGAACTACAGCCACCTCGATTTCTCCTTTGCGAATCCCACCTCCGTCAAGTCCAACTCCTCAGAGACGCTGGTCAAGCGTCGCTCGCTTACTCCGCATTCCACGCCCAGCTCGCCCTCGCCCTTCAGTATCCCTAGGGTGTCGTTGCGCATCGGCGGCTCGGACACGAGCTCCATGGGCGGCGGCACCTTGCCCAGAGCCTATACCCACAGCAACAAACCAGACCTCTTGCCCTCACCTCCTCGCAGCTAATACATACTGTCCCAATTTCATCCTTGTTTTGTTTGTTGTTAGCAGGAGCTGTACAACTTGTTGATGTTACGTATTCTAGATTGAGGCTCGCTAGTGCATGTATCATTCTGTTTTGCCGAGAATATTTTTAACGGTAAAACAGCATGATCGTTCGTATATGCCAAAAAGTAAAATAATTACTCGTTTTGTGGCTTGCATTTTGCTAAAAACAGTCTGCGTGTATATAACGGTTTCTTTAAGTTTTTTGAAGATGTGAAGATTAGTCTGTGCCATATTATTACGCCAAAGCACTGAGCCTCATAATGTTTACAAATATAATAATAAAAAATTAAAAAAAACAAAAATTAGATATACTATTTTCCAGTATAGAAAGAAAATAATAATTTCAAAATCGGTACACATATCCCTAAATCTATTAATTTAATTATCATAAAACTTACATACCAAAATTCTGCAATAAAAGAAATTTCATAAAATGATATTAACCCACTGCTTAGCGACGATACAAATGGGGTACAGCTCCTAGCTTTTCTCATCCCATGTGCTTACTTCCACGTGTCTCTGTCTTCATAAAAATCGCTGCGTTGAACTAAAATTACTACATTATTTGTTCGCAATAATGCGCCTCTGAGCTGAGCTCGAAGCTGATGATTTAATCATTAATTTTCCGTCATTACATTGTTTATTATTTAAATTAAACATATCGTAAAGGCTCATCGACGTACGAGTTACATTTTACTGGTAGGGTACACGCTTAATTTGTGTACTTTGACTAAAAAATGGTTATTCCATGCATAGTCAAATGTAATCAGTTATGTTTTTTTGGTATAAGAAGAGTAATTATTATTTGTAACTGCTTTATGTAGAAATTTATATTGTTTGTGCTAAAATTGAGCTTTTTTCATCGGCAATGTGATTTATCGATTATTAATTTTTTGTTTAATTAAAATTAACAGGAATACGGCAAAACTTTCAACTTCTCGTTAAAAATAAAATTATTTTGTTTATGGATTATGTTTCGGCGCTAAATAGGTAGCTATTTTTTATATTAGTGCGAAAACGTGATTGAAACCTTGTTTAAACGTCTATATGTTCGAACAAAGCGAGGGTGAAAGTTCACTCGAGGTCGAAAGCATTTTTTCAATCTTTGCGCAGTGTAAAATGTTATTATTACGGTATTAATTTTTTTAAAAGAGAGCCAAAGTTTTGCTGCACTCCAAAAATTTTGATCTTGTATTTATTATATTCATTACCGCGTTGAACGCTATTTAAGTTATATCGCATACAATTTATTTTGTTATTTGAGTTCTTACTCTAGAAACGGAAAAACTACATACAAAAATAAAAAAATGAATAAAAAAAAAATTTATGAAAAAAATTTAATAAAGATAATACTTTGTATTACATGCAGACGTGCTACAGATATTATTTACAAGAGCCTCGATAACTCGATGCGACTTGTGAAAATCGCATTTCTAATGCAACAGTCTTCGTTCACAACGTAAGCTTTTTACCTGACGTAACGATGTTTTTTTTTGCTTTCTTCATTTTTTAGAAAAAAACGTTGTCACGTATTACAGGTACATTATTTGTGTTTCGTTGGTGCTAGCTACATTTGTTTTGTCCCTTATACTAGAATCATTATTTGTCATTGGCATTTATATGTATATATATATATATAAATATATATACATAAATGGTAGCCAAATGTAGAAATACATGTTAGGCATGTGTTGTCATTCCTATGTTTTAATTTGCTTCTTATATTTTTAAAAAGAAACAATCCCTTTTAATTAAACCAGTCTACTTTATATAATGATTTAGAGGTCGATTTTTCTAATTTAAAGAATAATTAGTTTTTGGCCAGTATAACAAGCTTTTTTTTGTTAATTTTGTATAGATAATAAGTATTTTAAAAAGTTTTGAATGATGTTCAATTAAAATCGCGATTAAAGGCGACAAAAAAGTATTATACTTTTACAATTTTGTAAATTTTTTAAATAACAAAGTGATTGTTTCTTTAATTATGTTTTGTCCTGTGTATCAAATTCTGTGATTTGTCTCAGTAATTGTTCCTTACATATAACTGTTACTTATATGTGTATTAAATTCCATTGTGTAAATTAAGGTAACAGAATTGTAAGCCATAATGAATATGCAAATAATAAATAATCATTTAAAAGTCTAAGTGTTGGGAATCAAAGGGCTAATGGTGATCATGGTCAAATTGTTTATTGTACAAATTGTCTGGGAGCTTAAAATCTTTGTGTTTTTTGGTAAATCAAAACAAACATGCCCAAAAAATTCATCATCCATAAAAGACACATTTCTCCTACAATTATAAAACTATCGCGAGGCTAACGCTTAGTCAAAGGTAGAAAGCGTGGACTCAGACTCGACTGGTATAATTATTATAAGGTTAGTTCAACATACTTCTGATCACCATTTGTCGAATGAATAAATTGTAATAGAAAATAACAATCTATCGAACTAAAATTATTTCTATAACTTAAAAATTTCTAAAAACGAATTACAGTATTATATCGAAATTATATTATAATTAGAAGATTTAATTTGTTTAATTTTATAAGAATTATTAATTTACAACTTATTTTTATTTTAATCTTTTCGTTTTATACCTAGATGTTAAAACCTTAAAAAAATTTAGTGAAACTGCTTTTGACTAGTAATCGTCTATTATTCACCACCTTTCAAAAGTGTTTCATCAAGGACAATTGCTACAATATCAGTAGTTTTCTTGACTAATTAATCGTACAGAAAAGTACGGTCGCAAAGTATCGCATCATGTAAATGTAGTTTAAGAAAATCAGTCTTCGGATTCCCTTTATAAGTCATAACATCTCATCTTCCAACAATTGCAAAAATCTAATATTTCTAATTTAATTTTACAGAGGTTAGAAGAACAGTTCGTCCTGCAGTTGGAGGAGCAGGAGGCCGTGTACGGGCCGAGCGCTATGCCACTGTGCCTGCCGCCAGACCTGCCCGACCTGACCCATCATACGGCCAGCTCAACGCGCAGCTCGCTGTCCTCGGTGAGCGAGGGCTAGACAAGTCACCGTCGGCCTCGTCGCCTGTGATAACGCATGCTGCTGCCGGCCTTCTTTCTGCGTACGGCTAAATGGAGTAATATAAAAAGTTAGAGAACTCCGGAATCTACATTACCGACAGTACGCTTTGAGAGACTATCTACGCGGTTTGGAGCTGTTTTTAAAATGTGTTTACAGCTCCTTTGACTCGAGCGTTGAGAATATGTGACCGGTAATGGAGGTCGGTTCGTTTGCGTTATTTTATCATGTATATAAAGGAAAGACTGTTAGACTTCGAACTTAACCTCAATATAGTTGGGTTTGATAGGATACGCTATCGCTATGAATTAATAAAAATAACGTTATAGCAAGCCACTAAGAACGGAAACTTGAAAACTTGATATACAGGTTATTCAATTAAACTTTGACGATATAAATCAATGCACAAGAGCTGCACTGAACTCTAATTCTCCAATGCAATGTTTTCGATAGTGGTTAATTACCGAAGCTTAAAAAGAATTGATTTTGTACCATAGTACTATATTCAAAGATTCAACTTATTGAGCGTCTTCTGGAAATTCGCCATAATGGATAAAAAAAATTTTATCTTCGCTTCGTAAACATTTATGCTTACTGAAAAAGTCTGTTGTAATTCGTCCGCCCGATACACGTTCAAAGTTCACATTGCATTGTCTTAAGCATGAAAACGAGAGGATGTAAAAGTGCCTACGATTATTATACTAAAAGTACACAGGATACTTTCCTCTGTATTAAAAAATATAATTGACACTAAAAATATATAAATATTCTTTGTTAATGCAATATAAAAGATCCTAGTGTACTTTTAGTTAATTTTACATAACTGTTCTTTTACATCTTCTTAGAGGGTGCTTTGAAGATAATACATTAATTTACAAATGCATTAAAAAATTATTTAAGTTATAATGTTGTAAAGTAATTATTAAAAATATTATATGTAAAAAGCAAAATATAAATACAATTATCTTGTATTCTGAAAATGTAACTTTGAAGCACTCTCAGTGTCCACTGAATGTTAATTTGGGTGGTATCGCGAATGTCTAAGCTTTAAGGCATAGTGTTTTATGATGAATTTTTAATAAAGCCGGTTTGATTTTTTAATAAATCAAATAAACTTGTGCATCAAAACTACTGTTGATTTAAACCACTGCGTTTATATATATGTGAATAAATTTGTGTATGTGAATGTGTGAATGAATGTATGCATGTGTGCATGCGTGTGTGTTTGAATGTCTATTTTGATGCAATTTATTCAATATGTATATTTGCATAAAAGTTAAAAGAACCAACAAATTCAACCAAGTTTTCGCCTTTAAAGTAGGTAAAACTATTAAAATCCGTCATTCTACTTCATAAGAAAGTTTACCACAACGAAAAGCGATTTATATTATCAATATTTACTTAAAATTATTTGGGTTAATAATGAACGAGGTTTTTTTAATGTTGAATCAAATATTAAAGCCAAAGGCATGCATTAAAAATTAATTTATTCAATTTAAATGAATAACTTTTTGATATTCAAAAATATATATACATCTCATATAAAAATATATTTATTTAATTATAAAATTGTTGTGAAAAACTGAATTATGAGTATTAATTTTAAATTTCTATAACATTTAAAGGATATCTAAATAAGTATTCATTTACGTTGAAAATAATTCTTTTTTAGTGTAAATGTGAAATGTTGGCTCTACAACATCGCTTATGTTATGATGAATGACGATATTTAGCTCTCCGAAAAAAAGAGAGCGTTTGTACAAATGTAATGTTTTTGACATGTTATTAATATTATGATTGCTATAACTTTCTTACTTCCTTTCAATGTATAGAAGATATATATATATACACATACATATATATATATGAAACGAAGATTTCACGGTGTCACGGTCCTTTATTTTTTTTTCTTAGATTGCTTTTTTCTATCTTAATATCTCTTTCAATTGAAAATTAAAACTAATTTTTTACGAAATCTGGTGTTTTTCAAATATCCAAAATCATCAACTTTGCGACGTCTTTAAGTGGTCAAAAGTTACTATTTTCTAGAAACAAAATTTTATATAGCTATACATGGATAATATACGAATAAATTATATATTACTATATACACGTTTTCATACACTCAATCTATTCAATATATGTACAAAATTATATTGTACACTAGTTTAATACATACTAAAGAGTATGTCATTTTTATGATTCGCAAAATTTTGTATTAAATTTGTATAAAATCCTTTAGTAGAATATTTAAACAATTTTAAATAACTTTTTCAAAATTAATTATAACAAAATCCATGTGTGATTATATCTTATTTTTCTTGAGATTTTATAATGCAAAAGATCAAAATTATAGCACTGCCTGTAATCTAAAAGTAAATGGATTTCAATAAACCTGTATATATGTGATTTGTGTAAAATCAAAAGACTTATCTGAATGAGATCAAATTAAGAAAATGAGATGTGATTAAAAAATATAAAGTTTTGAAACGACTATATAATTATTAAATAAAAAATATGTCGTGTCTTTCAGGTGCTAAAGGCTTTCATGTACTTCCAATTTATAGCGATTTCCATTTTTTTAATGAGTACGTATTGTTAACAAAAAATTAATAAATCATAAATATTTTGTATAGTGCAAAATACTTAAATAATTCTACTTTATAGAATTAAAGAGATTGTACGTTATTTTGATAGCAGGGATCTAGTTCCAATTAAACGGCATTATAATCCTGAAAAAATCAATTATAGTTTTTATCGCCACTACAAAAATTACTTATATTTGTTTTTTATTACTCCAACTTGTCATTAGCCCCTTTCCTCGTGTCTCGTTTCTTTAGTTGTTCTCGCAAAACTTATTTTTACGACAGTAACTTGTTATTTATGTAACTGATTAAAGGGATAATTATTAACACTAATGATTTGTTGATGCGAAATATCTCGTTTTGTACATTTATATACGCAACCTAGGTCGAGTCATAAGTCACAATATGGATTAAAGATTTTTGTAAATAATTTTATTTACGTTTTGAAACCTAAACATTCTGCAATGATACAGTGTTATCAATTTGTATCACTAAATAAATAGTTAACACCAATATTGGAAAAATAACGATGTTAAATGTATTTACGTTCAAAATTATTTATACTAACAGCAATTAAATATTAAATATACATTAATCGACAGAAGATTTTTCTTTTAAGGCGATGAAATAAGTCTATGGCATTCTTTATGATGAGTATAAATCGTCGCTGAGTATGCAACGAGAAATACTTATAAAAATACGTGAATTTTATTATTTAAGTACGCAATTTTTTCACGTGAACATAACTTGTAAAATTAGTTTTTATTTTTTGAAGAAACTTTAATTTGTAAATTACATTTTGTATCATACATATATATAAATGATAGTTATAGATTATTATATATGAGAATCTTTAAAATGAGACAAAATCTATGCAGCATTATTTATAAAATATAGCTTTTTTGATATGCCTGTAAATTATATATTAATTTTGTCTCTGTACTTTCTCGTATGTAAAAATAGATAATTATTCATACTTTTCAATTGAATATAGTTTGTACATAATTTTAATATGCTATCCCATACACCACTAGAAGATGTAATAAATCGTTCCAAACAGTAATTGACGTTTACAAACGAGTGTTTCTCGCATTCTCAGTGTTGACGAATGTACACACGTGACTGAGTTTATGACTTGTATAGCATTCGCTGTGCGTTAATAGGTTTTAAGAGCTTGAATTATATTTAATTATTCAATAATTATGGCACGCCGAATAATAATCGTTAACCGTTTTTGCCGTTCAGCTGTCCGGACTTTAAGGATAATAACGAACTTATTGTTTCTGATTTCTATTCCTTTTTATTTCTATAATAAATAAATTAGAGTCCGCGGACAAAAAATCGCAAAAAAGGAGGAGACGTTCAGCGTGCTTCAAAGTGGTTCGAGTATTTATATATGTACTTTGATATAAATTGTAATTACTTTCGTAGGAAAAAGAGAAAGATGTATGCGTGGGTGGGTGTCTGAGCGAGTGTCTAAAAGTAAAATAGCGAGCAGTTGATTAGAGGTGTCCAATGTATTATAAACGTATAGATTATATATATTTTTAGAAATTGCTCAGAACTGGATAACGTTAAGATGAACTTTATTATGATTACTATTATTATTGCTATTATTATTGCTATTATTATAATTATTATATTATTTTTCATTATAAAAATTACACTTGATTATGCGGTAACATTATATTATCAAAAATTAAGTAATAAATATTTTAATTTTATGAGTAGTGTCTTTAATGAAATCTTACAATTCCATAAGACTTATGGGACAAATATTTTTCCAATACATCGACGATTGGTAAGGTAAACGTACCAGTAGAGGAACGGGATCGAATATCGTACCTATAGTGGAACAGTTTCACAAATACTAATATTTTATAATTATATTAAATAATATATACTTTAAAAAAATATATTAATTTTCTA
>JAPYZA010004380.1:0-17287 GCA_030522685.1 Eupelmus azureus | reverse complement strand
ATAACTTATCTTGTTTTTATCAGTCTACAGTTACTCTCTAATTACAAAATTATACATTATCGCCTACTAGCTATGAGAATATTGGCAATTATGACGTTATCGATCTCCGCCGCGACAACGGCAATGACAATTTCATAGCTCATAAATTGCAATAAGCACCCAGCGCCACCATCAAAGCTACAATTTCAGCGAAACCGCAGCTACAAACTTTTTATTCATGCGCACGCTCCACAGTCCCCTGCCATTTAATAGCCTCCGCTATCCGCATTTTCCTCCTATACAAAACCCATCGAACCTCCCAGCGCAAAAAGCCAACATTATCGCTCAAAGTCGCACACGGCTTATCTAAAATTCAGAAGCCCGCGAGCGCAATTAATCACCCTATATACCTCCGCGCGCGACACCTCCGTGTAAGCTACAAAAAATGCAAATATCCCAGGCGCGTGTCGAAATAGCTCTCGCTCCTGACCAGAGAAAGAGAGAAGAAAAAAAGGACTGTCCCCGTGGCACACGTGCGTGGCTATGTGTCAGTATATACGCCCGCGGCGATTATCCGGAGGTACGTCCGCGTGTAGTCTGGAGCGCCCCCGAGCCAAATACGCTTTCCCTCCTTGATGGCTATCTGCGCGATATGCCGATCGCCAGCGCTGCTGCTCTCGCAATTTGCCGATTTTTGCGTCGGCTGATATACTTTGAGAGAGAATGGCGCGCGATCGCGTAATTCTGGTTTAACGATGACGCTTGTTTTTTCTTTCAGCTGAAGGAGAGTCAAGAGGGTATATAGAGGCGGGAGGTCCAAGAGGAAAATGTTGGCAGTGTGGCTTAGATGATTGAGGAATTTTGAAGTGGCCTGCGAAATGTGGTGTTAGGTGATCGGTTAGCTAAGGAAATTAATCAATATGCTTCAGCGGTTGGTTTTGAGAATGGGCTGTATGCAAAATATATAGGTTTATGGATCGCGAAGATAAGATGTTGTTATTTTAGGCGCGTTGGTCTCAGGAATGCCTTTGGTACCTGGATCGCGTACTTGAAATGTCAAGGGGCAGCTATTTTAATTGTGCCAGACAGCGCGTAATGCGTCGTGCTTAACCCTTCTAGTACAACCCGGTTGCGTGGAGCGAGCGTGCTGTGTTAAAAATTTTTCCATTGTCCTATTTTTGCCAGCTGCTCTCCGTCTACAAATACAACGTTGCTTAACAATGTAAAAGAAATTTGCAGTGCCATATATATACGCCTGGCTTACATTTATGTGTAAATTATTAGTCTAAATCTGAGAAAATTGCTGTAATTGTTATGAACAATAATCTAAACCTTCAAGATTTCATAAACCTTTTGAAGAGTAAGAAGAAAAACGCAGTAAATTAACATCCTTCCAGTACTTTAGCCAAGCAATTACAGTTAAACTCATACTAACCGACCACTTTACAAATTACTCATAACAAAAAGCCCCATAAGAATCCCGTCAATTTCCATCATCTATTATCAATTCCAACCAGCCGCAACTGACTCTTGTTTTTCCTTACCTCCCGCGTGTCTAACTCGTCCTAGAATCACTTAGCAACAAGCAATACCTAGACACGTAACCACCCATCTGCACTAAATTTCTGAAAATTCGGCGCACAGAAAACCAGCATCGCTACTTTTTTCCCCCCTCAATTTCACTCTCGCACGCGAATAGCCGTTAATAAAGCAATCTCACGCTCTCGTTCGTTCCGCTAGGCTCAGGCAAAAAAGCCGAATATCCATATCCACCGATATCGCTTCTTTTTTTTGCGCTCGCAGAGTGCAATTCTAACGCGTGTCGGGCGCCTCAATTAATACATTTACTTTCTTGTACTCGCGAGTTTATTTACGAGGCTCGTGTAAATTCATCACTGAGCGCGCGCGCACGCGCTTGTCATACGATTTTGACGATACGCTAGAAAAAAGCGAGCAGCGTGAAAGTTAAAAGCGCGCGGCGCGTGAATTATTGGGTGGGATGGAAAAGCGTGCGTATGATTTGGCTTTGGAACGCGCGTGCGCGCACTGCGTTTGGTTAATTACCTATTCGATGCTTATGTAAAAACTGGAGAAATGGTTGCTTATTTATTTATGTAATTTATTTGAATGTTTTGCGGCTTTTATGGTGATTTAGAGGGGAGGGGTAAAAAAGAGCTCTCGAAGCTCATCGTAATAATGAAAAACTGGATGGATGCGAAGCGTGTAATAATAAGGTATGGCATTAACGGAACTAACGAGTACAACTTGTTACGAGATTGCATATGAATAGGTATGCGTATGTTAATTGGTAAATCAATACGCGATTTATCATGATAGTTGTAAGCGATCGGGTAATTTTTCAGCACGGTAGCTGTTTGAATTTGGTGTATTATCACGGCAAAGGTGAAAAAACGGCTGATGCGAATAAATTTTACAAGAAGCCGAGAGAATTGTAAATAAACATTAAGATAATTCCGCGCGCGCGCACTGTCTTTTTTTAATGTTTTCCTTTCCTTGTTGCTGTAATAAAGGCTATTTGTCAAAGTCACGTGTTTATCGGAGATTTATCTTTATTTATGATGCCCGATTTTAATGAAAGGTACTTTTTTCGAAATCATTGCATCGATTGCTTTCCAGCATATTTGATTCTTATGCGCACAAGTAGCTACAAATTTCTTGATTAGAGTATACATAGCTGGAAGTAAAAATGTATTATCGGCATCTCGTTGAGATTAAAGCATCTGATTTATGACACATTTTTGAAATTGAAATAGTGTCGATGAATACCACCCCTGTGCATTACATTACTGAAGAAATGATCTATATTTAGAGTCTGCAATAACGTTCAATATCAAAAGAATCTTAGCCGGTATACTTATTCAACGTTTTCATCGTTTTAAAATCGTTTGAATTATCAAGTTTCTAACTGCGAAACTCCTTTTGGATTTATAAAAATATCGAATGATATAGAGGTCATTTACTTCAATTCAATCCAGACGCTGGTTACAAAGTAAATCTATATTTATTTTATATAAGCGCATTATCCACGTCGTTTGTTAAATATGGAGTCATTACAACCACCACGGCACAAAGTAAATCTATATTTATTTCATAAGCGCATTAACCAGGACGTTTGTTGAATATGAAGTCATTATACTGAACCACCCCGCGACCAATTTAATAACTTATTGTGATCACGTAATTCAAACTTAAGGAGCGCTCATTGATTCAAATTAGATTAGATTAGATTAAATCAGATCGCGCTTGTTAAATCATAACACAGTTATTATTAAATTATAGCAATTCGAGTGAGGTGAGGTACACGCTTCGATTCGATCCAGATTACCGAACTGTCAGATACCGATCTCTACTCGATGATGGACTGCTTTCAAACAATTTCTAAAATCGCGTCCAGCATCAGTCCCTGGGATCGCTCCCAAATAGTCCTACTTTTATTTATAAACGACTTGCCAAACTTCATCGACATCTCGATCTCGCCCCCAAATTCAATGTAAAAATCAACGCGTAGACAAGCCCTCCTTTCACTCATATCAAAACACTCGAAAATAAACAGATCAAACTCCAGTCGAAAAGCCAGCACACTGAATTAAAGCACCCACTCCCAGTAAAACTCACTCCCCTGAATTACAGCCGGCGAACAAACAGATATTATTGCCCGGACTATACAAACACGAAAAGCCGCCGAGAAAAAAAAAGTCGGCCGGGGTACACGCCAACTGCAACTCGATTACACCTCTCGCGCGCGATCAGCCATCCGCGCTCGCGATAAAATCGCTATGGCCTTTGGCCGCTCGCGAGCGTGTCAGGAGAAAGAAATGCGAACTTTTCCGGGCGTCCCGATTCCTCTCTCAACTCAGCCGCGCCTCTCTCTCTCTCTCTCTACCTCTCTCTCTGTCGCGCTTGCGTAATCCCGGAGTCGCACGGCGTATAGTCTTGTTTATCAGCGGCTGCGATACGCGGCGGAGAAGCGGAACGAGCCGCATGTGTGTGTGTGTGCGTATAGGGAGAAAATAAAAAAGGTGGAGAGAGAAAAAAGAAAAGTTATATACAGCCGCGAGGACGTAATGTACGCACGTATATAAGCTCCTCGGGCGTATATGTGTGTTGCCGATTCACTTTCTCTGGCACTGAAATTACGTCACGGTCGCGCCCGGAGCGGAGAGCCCACCTGTGTGGTTTTTTTCTCTTTTTGATCTCCTTTCGCGAGCGCGCTGCTTTTTTTTCTAGAAGCGGTCATTCGCGAGGCTCGTTCGTCTGTCTCTCCCACGGTGTACATTGTCTGTGTTGCTCGATAGGGACCCGTAGGCGGTAGTGACGGATCGGTGTCGAAGGGGAAGACTTTTGGAATTTGCAGTAGGTTGTGTGCTGGTTGGTTTTGTTTTTGCAGTTGAAACATTTTGCGATGTTAGAGTATGAAATAATAATTAAATAGGTGGAATGATTTTTAAACGGTGGTTGAGAAGATATGATTGCTCTACTGATTGAAGGTGTAATAAACGTTTTATATAAAGCGTATATGCGATTTTTCAGGTTGACAAGTTTATTGGTGGATGGCATTTTGCATTAAATCGTTTGATATACGTACTTGGAAAACGTTGATGACGCAAGGAAGAGATTATTATTAAAATTTTCAATGTGAAAGAAACCATCTACTTTTCTAGCAGATATTAAAAAAAGATATCAATATTTTTTAATCGATCACTTTATTTTTCCGTATTTAATATGAAATTATTAAAAAAAAAAAAAAAATTAATAAACCAGCCCAAACACCAAAGCCAAATAAAAATGAAGTTATCTCGTATCTTACTGACTTCAACATTAACCTCCATATGAAAGTGCACCTCGTTCACCTTCCTGTTTGTTTACAAACTCTCTTGTTTATCGAAACCGGCAGATCGAAGGCCTACCGACATTCAATCATAATACCCCCAGAAAATATTTATTAAACCCAGAAAAAAACCAACGCACAAGCTTCTCAGATGTAATTGGAGCGAGATTCAAGCCGGCCGCTTAATCCTGGAGGAGTAGTCGGCAGCGGAAAAATTCGCCTAATGAGCCTCCCGAGCTCAGCCTTTTGTCGTAACGGGCTCGAATCTCCGGAGACGTATATCGGAGCGCGCTGACAGGCAATCACCAGGCCGGACAATAGCCGCCTCGGGAAAATCCAGATCTCGGACTATTCGTCCGCGCGGGAGTCCGAGCTACCTGGAACTTTCCACTATGTGGGGTCTGTATCGTTGACACGCGTATGTGGGTTGTTCCGCGTAGAGCTATTATCTTTTGTTGGGTGTTGGAAGGCGTTTATTGACAAATTAGTGACGTGCATGAATTAATTGTGTGCAGATGATGATTTGAATTTTAAAAATCTGTAGTTGTGGTATTTATTATTGATTTCTTAACTGTAGGTAATTATCTTTTTATGATTAAACGATATACCTCAAAAGGTCGATCGCAACAATGAATTGCACATTTAATCGTAACAGTCCGCTATAAACAACTCCAGAAGCTATTAATCCAAGAAGCTTCACCTAAAAGTCCCAATATACTTTTACCACCAACATTCATCCGCGGAACGATCCATATACTGTCCACAGACAGTTCAGCCTCAAATCAAATATATCGTTCAACTTTTTTGCCTGCTTAATTAGTCGGCCGTTATTTCTCCCGCGCAAGCGCGAGCAAAGCCGCCTTTCGGCCGATGATGAAATGTCGCGAAATTCGAGAGAGCGAGCCGCACAAGAAAAGAGTAGCACAAAACTTTCCAGAGGGCAGAAACGCGCGACTCTATAAATTATGTCAGCGGTCAATCATTCGCCGGCGCTGCCGTATACACCCAGCGTAATGGGAGAGCCATAAACCATCCCTCCCGCTTCGCCTCTGCAGAATCCAAACCGCGTCCGGCGCGTTCGTTGATTAGCCAGCCGCGCGGCGAGCTGCTAATTGTCAAACCGACGGGAAAAACGTCCGAGGAGACAAAATGTTGCCTAATGAGTTGTTTTCATAGGTAATTTTACGCGCGGCTCTCCGCCGCCTATTCTTGGGATTGGCGATTTAGCGGCTCGTATAATGGAAATGTTTCGAATTGCCGGTGTGCCTGGGCGCGCGACGCTTATGGGAAAATTTATAAGTATAAATCTTTTGTGGCGATTGTAAATTATCCGTGGAAAATCTTTTTCCTTCGGATTTTGTTGATTCATTGCATTTAAGCAAATGCCGAGCCCACGGATTGCCGAGCGGGGATAATAAAAAAGTAAGGCGATATTTTATATCTGAGCTTTAAAGGGACGGCATTATTTGAAGGATGCAGATTTATGTCGCTGCAAGTATGTAGTTTACGGCGGGATCCTCGCTTTTATGAAACGAGATAAACCTGTTGTCCATTTATTTCTATTAGTTCAATGCAATTCTTCACGCCTACGTTGTTCTGACGTTATTTTTAGTCTTTCCTGCTGTAAGATTATTATTTATTATTGTTTTTTTTTGTAGAATACTAATTGACGGGAATTGTCAATTATGATTCATGGGACACATAGCTCTTAAAAATGTTTTTAGAACTACATTGATGCATGACGTAACAGTGATCTCAAAATTATGTAAGAAAATAAAAATATTGTGGTCAAACTACTTTTTTTTTTAATTTTATACTCGATATTAAAAACCGCATATCAACACTATTGCTAAACTGATATTTGTCCAACGAATTCCAGACAAAAATTATTCCACCTTTTCCAATTTATTTACCAACATTTTCGAAGCTGCCGCCTTTAAAAAAGCTACTCTCTTAACAATACTTTTATCCATTTACGTCACCGATGCCGGCACTTCGCGTCAGCCCTGCCATAAAACATCGACATCAGCATAATTCCTTTTCTCACGGAGCAAACACAAAACTACTCCCCGGCGATATTTCAGAAAACGACAGCTCCAGCATCGCCTCAGATCCACGTATATGGTCTTCAGCAAGCATCTCTCACTCGCCCTCCCGCTGTCCCATTGTCAGGCCATTTTCATGCTAATTCCTCGAGTCCGTAAAAATCTCTGTACAAGGCATCGCTCCGTTCTTTACGTTTACTCTCGAAACAAAAGTTTCGCGTAACGCAGGGTGCACAGCGAACAATGCGCGAGCTTCATGAAATTTCATGCCTCCACGTACATGAAGAGCATAAAAAAGAAAAGAAAAAACCGGTCGACCGCTCGCTCGCGCCTTATCCGTAAAACGCGATCAAAGTCGATCGGCGCATGAATCATATATACCTGGGCGTTTTCTCGGAAAGCTCTCTTTTTTTCTTACCCTCGCTCGCGGCCTCGCTCTCGCGCTCACCGGGAGTATCCATTTTTACGTCTCTATCGGGAGTAAAGTCATTAATGCGCGGAAAATGGGTGCCACGCGCGCAAACGGGATTCTCAGTCCCGTCACGACTGTGTATACTCGCAGTGCTCTCTCGCAGCGCGGTTCTTTTAAGGGTGCGAGACATGCGGTGTGACTGTGTCGAAATGAGAGTGCTTCGAACGAGGTATTTTATAGGTGCTGAGGGATATGCGTTATGCATTATGCATTATTTCGTGCCGGATTTGCGGGAGCTTTTGCAATTTGTTGGCCTATCTGGACTTTGAGTTCTGCGTATTATCGTGTGTAATAAATTAATAGAGCCGATACGCTGCATATTTCGGCGGGATAATAGAGATAGCCGAGTGCATTTTTCAGGTTGATCTATAGTTCCTTCCTTTCGCTGAACAATAAATCATGTTATTAGCTATGTGCGCGCGAACGAGCGACTTGTCGTTTTCCTAATCAAAAATCTTCACTTTGACATTTAGTTTTAAAGTCGAATTCATTTATTCTGACGATTATATTAAGCCGTTCCTATGGCATGTATCTTGCATGAAATCGAAAGGTTACCTTTTTCTTAAGCATCCAAGTGAATCGACAAAAAATATTGCCGAGCAAAAATTTCATACACCCGGTGCCGATTTCCTTCTTACAAAGTATCAAAGATACAGCGTTCAAAAAGCCGTACCGGCTAATTGACGACGAATCATTATTACATGATTGCGCCTCTAGCATCGCCGTTGACATGAAAAAGGGAATTGGCGCACGGCGTGAAGTGACAGTATATATATATAGGTGCGACAAGTATTGGCGTAACGAGATTGACTGGCCTAGCGAGCATATCACGGCCGAGGTTCTCTAGAACTAAAGGCTAATTCTACATCGATAAATTGCCCTCTTAATTATCAATGTTACTCTGGTAGGCTCTTTCTATTAATGTTAATGTCTATCTTTTACTGACGACATTAGGAAAAATTGTTTCTTTCATCAATGCATACTAAACAATGGATCATGGTAATCAATCATTACAAATCGGCAAACAACTTTCACGCGTAATTACCTTTTTAAGTTTTAAAAAAATACAAAAGCTCCCGTACAAGTACGACCACTATTTCTTTCCTCGCTTTCCGAAGCCACTGAAAAAACAGCCGAACTCAAAGCAGAAATAAACAAAAGCCAAAACTATCGCTGAAGCAGTCGAACAGGTTTTCATGCAGAAGCATCCTAAGAGTCGAACTGCACGCTTCAACGAGCATCTTCCGTCTTTTCCCTGGCTCCCATTGTCGAAAAATATAATCTAACTGTCTCGCACTTCCGCGAGGTCGATGATCCTTCTCCGAACTCTCGGAAGCAATCGCCTAGCCGTTTCCTTCTATATATACATTAGAGACGATCGCCTAGCTGATCGACGATTGTTTGTACGAGATCGGTTGCATTGGACTTTTATAACTTTCTCGCGTATACACTTACACAGAGACGGTTTTCTGAATTCTTGAGGTATGCTGCATTGACGGAATCGCCGCGCCAGGGGAAATCGGCGAGTTTTGCGTTTTAATTGGCCGAGGAATGCGCGCGGCGACTTTGTATTGTTTTTACGGGCTTTTTGAGACTTTTGTTATGCAATACGAGGAAGTTGTAAAATAATTACGACGGCTGGATTGGATCTATATAAGTTTTCGCTGCTTTATTTTGCTATTGTATTTATTTGGAATGCGGTTGCCGCTAATGAATTCTAATGATTGTTTAGTTATTGGCTCTGTACGTGAGATTAAATTATAATTAATAATAATGGGTATTGTAGTATGGACAACTATTTCGTTTGTACAAGCTACGATTGTGTTAAAGTCATACCGTTTTTTTTTAAATACCAATATACTTTTAAAAGTCAATATCTAGATCTTTGTTAAATATATATATATATTATAATTTTTGTAATAAAAAAGGTTAAAACGTCTAAATTCAACCTTCAGAAATCACGATCGCGTATCAAATATCAAACCTTCCGAGAAAAACTTGCCAATTACTTTCTACATTACACGAAACTCCCCGAAAAAGAAAAAAATCCATCCCGCAACATGCAGAAAGTTGCGTCGAATTGGGTATCCCTATCCGCTGCACGCCTAAAAAAAGAAAGTATCGGCTTACTCATTACGCAGCTAATAAATCGCTCGTCGAAACGAGAGCAACCGCAGTCCGCTCTCAAAATCATCTGGGTGGGAAGCCAGCTAACGATTCGTAAAATCCATTCGCGACGAGCGGCGGCGCCACGTGAATTTATTGTGTTCCGCGTCTCGCCAAGGCCGCGAGCGCGCGAGAGAAAGAAAAAGAGCGATACAGCGCATTTATTGCGCAAGGTGCGTGTAAATCCGCTAGCGCGCGATTATAAAGGATCGACCCGATAATCTCGGGATATCTCGAATATTGTTGGGCCTTTCAACTGTCACGGGCGGCTATAGCTCGCCCGCTAGGCTGTATTACTCTCCCCCGCCTGTTATGCTTTTTTTCTCTTTCTATAATTAATATAAGCGCAAATATTATCGAATCGAACAGCGCGCGGAGCGGGATAAACACACGGCGGCGTAATGAATTATGGATTTCTTTCTTCGAAGTGGGTTAAGTTATTGACGAGAGCCCAAGAGAGCGCAAGATTGCTGTCAAGTCGACGAGGGACGTGATGTATATAATCTGTTTGTGTGTGTATGTGTGTGTGTGTTGCACGCGCGAATGTAGCGAAAGGGTTGCCAGAGGGAGAGGGGTATTTATTAGGGTACTTTGCGCGTATCGAGCTGGCGTGGGTTTATTATTCATTGTCGGGACGACGGGATTATTTAGTTGTAGAAATTACGTGTGGGGATTGGCCGTTGCGAAATTGTTTCATCTTAATTTAATCGTGAACGGTCTGCGGGCTTTTATTTTAAATTGACCGGCCACTGTAATGGATACAGGGGATATCTGATTGATAACTTTTTTCAACAAGTTTCTTTTATACTGAATTTTTTTGTCAGAAGAATGCATGGGTATCACTCGAATCTCAATGAGCGAATATCACTTGCCGGAAATTAAATCGTTACGCAAGGGCTTTATAAAAAAAAGTCAATTATTTCGGTAAAAATATTTCCGACAAAAATAAAAGAAACCCCAACCACATCCTAATTACGAGAAAACAAATCAGCGCAAACGAAAAATGTTCACCTACTTTATCAGACTCAATTAAGCCGAGTGTAATAAAAGGCAAGCGCCGCGCGCTCAATTTCTTTTTCCCCGTCTCATCAACTCTACTTGTAAAACCGTCGAATGCGTCACGCTCGGTTTTCGCGGTTTCACGCCGCGCGCGCGAATCGCATTACGCGCGCTTAAGTGTCGCTCGCCTAGGCAAACGAGCTTTTCCTGCATGCACCGAGCGCTCTCAGAACAATATATATGTATATAGCAGTAGTAGCATGCGTAACTCGATTACGTCAAGTGCGCGTATGCAAGTGCAACTGCTCCGGGGGTGTTTCTTCGTATTGATACTGCTTTATAGGCGACAAAGCGCCTATTATGAATGCGACGGCGCGTCTCTTTATTCTTACTCATTGGTATGCGCTCTCAGGTAGTTGAATTTTTCTGCGGGACGGCTTTTAGACTAGTGACTTCATCGGAGATCCGGATTCGCTCGGTAGGTGGAATATTGAATTCCATTGAGAGAGCGCGAGTTGTAAATTGATTATTTTTGAAAGGGATAGATTTGCTTGGCTTTGACAGAAGGCAAAAGACATTCGCTGCTTGCCGATTTCGGCAGGTCTAAATATAGCTCAGTGTGTTTGTAGGTTAAAAGCTAGGATAGTCCAGAATCGTAAGTTTGAATAGATCGAGATAATTTATGACTGAGATAGATTGTCATAGGGAGCGATGCCTGTGAAAGCTTGCGCGAAGCCACTACCTTGAAAATTACGCGAGGAAGTACGTGTGAATATGTAAGAATGGTTTGAGAAAAAAAGAGATTGTATTTATTAGCTCGCATTTGATTCCTTTCTGGTTTTTTCTCAGGGAGAATTAAAAATCAATTTTATCGCGATTTGTCTTTTTTCAAAAATAAATGGTGTTCCGGTGATTTACATTTTTGAGCGGATTTACTCTTTTGACCTTGTCTGACTTGTCCCAAATTTTTTTCGTTTTTTCGAAGCCGTTGGCCACGAAGTATTGAAGGGCAAGTTTATTATGATAACAAATACTATGTGGTATTTTTATTTGATTTTATTCTTAAAATGCATTTAGCGTACTAAAGTACAGTAAACAAATATTTAAAACTACTAAATTAATTAAAACATTTATTTTGCAATTTATATTAATTTTATACTAATTAGCATCCGGTTAAATTAGCAAATAAGAGAGTATAAGAATTTAAAACTACTTCCCACCTTATCTCATTTTTGGGATGAAAGTAGACACCGAAATGAAAAGTAGATTAGGCACTTAAGACGCGAAACATTTTCTAGTTAAATATTATTTAATATGTTACGTGACGTCGTTTTAAGTTCACACTCGATTTATTTTATTGGTATTATACGTTTAGTTGCAACTGTGATGTAACTAAATAAAAGCAAACATTGAGTCGAGGATAAGTATTTTTAGAAATTAGGAAACTTGACTGGGTAAACTTGCTCGTTGCACCGCCTTAGCAACTTCTCAAGTTGAATTTTTAATTATCATTTAAAATTGCGTAAGCGCACGAACAAAAACGCTCATCTTATTCACTTTCTAATGAAAACATTAAACTGCGATTCAAGATCTCTCATTTAGATATTCTTTTCTCATAGCATTTCGCAATTTAAAAAGCCTTTGTACGTACAAGTAGAAAATAAAATAAATGTCTTGCCGCGCTACTGAATGGTCTTTTTACTGCTCCGTGTAAAAATTTGAGCATGGCGGTAGTATGACTATGGTATATTTAAACATATTTACAATATTGACACAATATTAACACAATGTTGACACAATATTAACAAAATATTGACACAACATTAACACAATGTTGATACAATACTAACACAATATTACTGCAATCAACAGAGTTTTATGTAGGTTAATTTTTAAAATAAGTTGTCAAAAAAGTCAATTCGTTAAACGCGTCAAAATTTGCTACATATTTCTTCATCAGTAATGAATGCTCAAAAAAAAGTTATAATCCGACGCGTCATTAAACATTTTGATCTCCAATCTCAGCATTTACAGAAAACTCTTTGCTAAGATCAGTTTCTCGCTAAACTCGATCTAAAAATATCACTAACGATCTTAGCAATCAAACATTTAAACTTTAATTATCAATATCCTTAAAAGGCATTTGACTTCGAGTGCAACGACCGAAAAACCACTTATTACCTACAACAAATCACCCGGATGAATTTTTCTCAACGTGATATAATACATCACTCTCTTAAACCCACAAGTACTCAAAAATCAACTCCGAACCTCTCTACTCACACAGCTGCTGATAGAAAGCTTACACCCTCAATTGAGTACGCGCACCTGCTCTGTTATCACACTTGCTATACATGCTGCCTCTATAAATCCATCAATATACCATTACACACTAAGTGCGTCCACGGACCAAAACCACTACGCTAATATCCTCAGCTGTAAACCGCGGAACCACTCTTTGCGAAAACGTGATAAAACCATCCAATGATTGTGTCTCTCGGGGCCGTTTACGCGATCCGACACACCCGCACGGTATCCAGAACACTCTTGACTTGTGGCTTTTCGTTGCAATTTAACGATAGATTTGCGCTTTTCGTTGAATGTAACATATATTGATTTTGTAATGCTGTCGGTTTAGAAGAGGTATGCGTGATCGGTATTGAGAGGATTAGTGTTTGCTTTTGGTATACAAGTGTCGTACGCGCGTGTGAGAATCGAGGTGTCGGGTGTGTAGAACGAGAGACGAGCTTGTAGGCGATACTACTTACGGCTTAACCTCGAGTCGAGCGAGCGCGGCTATTGAAAAAGGCGAAGGACATGAGAAGATTGTAGCGATCATCGTAATTATTGAAAAATAATTTCGTTTTATGGATGGACGTGTTATTTTTTAAACGAGAGGCTATTGGCTATCGGTGCTAAAACGGGGGCTATTGGGACCGGTAATTGTGATGAGAGTGTGCTGAAGTTTGAAGGATGAGTTAACGCGTGTATGCTTTATTAATTTTATAATTAACTAAAAAATAGTATTAAAATTACAAAATTACATTGATTTCATAAAAATTTGATGATAAAAAAAGAGACAAATTGCTCATTAAGAAAATACTTTAATGCTGAAGCAGTTAGTAGGAATTTTTAAAAATATTTTTTAATATTTTTGAGATTATTAATTATCAAGAGAAGACTGAAAACGTATGCCTTATGTCATTTATTTAATAACGTTATTAATCAATGCTTGAGCAAAATTTTAACTTTACTCAGCTACAAGTTGTGAAAGTTATATCGATAATTCGGTACGTTAATAGTTCCTATAACTATTTTCTTTTTTCAAAGTAACAAATCAAAATATAAAAGGCTTGATTTAAACACAAATCTACAATTGAATCTCAATACAACAGCAGTAGTAAGCTGTCAGTAGATAATGTCCGAGATAAACGCAAGACAGCGCAAATCACGCAACCCTGCTCTCGTGCGCAGTAAACATCTAACCGAAAAACCCGTCGAAAGCTCGTTCCAGCAAAACCTCAATGACGCAGAACCTCGCTGAAAAATTTCCATCCCAGCGTCATCCTTTTCCCGTGGCCCTCTCACTTCCCTCGCCGAAGCAAAGCCGCTCGTATGCACGCAAGAAGGCACCAGCTCGATATTTAGTTCAAGACTGCATACCCCGAACCGGACCTTTTCATTAACCGCATATCTCTGGCATCTCGCTTCTCTTCTCGGAACCCTTTTCCTCACCTTCGCTCCCTATCATCCTTGATACACATATTTAATGCATCTGCCGGCCTCTTGTTTATTCTCAGGAAATTTCGCATTCGGGCCGGCTGCTTCCTTTCTCTGTGAAAGGACCGCGACTGAGGGCATCCTTCGCATCCCGAAAGTCGTCCCTTTTCCATCCGCCTCACCTCGGATACGTCGCGAAAACAGAGCCGAGGCCGCCCTGATGTGCACTCTCCGTGAGGGAGAGAGACAATCTTTCATTTTTTTTTCTGCCAAAAAGAGAGAGATAAGTCTATCATCTTGGGGTTTTGCAGGGACACGCCTTCGCCCAGCGCGCAAACTTGTTGATTAATCTCGGGGCATAGGTGCTTTACTTCTCGCGCAAGGTGAAAGATGTTTGTTCCCCGAGCGCTCGGCGTGGCTCGAAAATTTATATATATCAAACTTTCAATTGTCGAAAGTCACACGTCTCTCCACCTGTTAAGCGCAATGCTTAGATCATTACTTTCTGCAAATCAAGATCGTTACAGAAACTTGATCGGCCCGAATCCCAGCGCGAAAAGCAGCAGCGCTCGTCTCATTGTCTCCACTTTCCTTTGTTTAAAAAAGAAGGCGCGTGCAATCATCGCCGCGCCGAGCGCATGACATAAGTTATGGCACTCGCTGCTCGCGCGCGCGCTCGGTGCATTAGCTCCCTGATGTATAATGCGTATAACGTACATACGCCTTCTAATAGGGTGTATATAGGTACGTGTCGCCTGGCGCGCGCGCTCTCGCAAAGAGCTTTGATATGCCGCATTTTTTTCCCCTCTTCTTTATATATACGCTCCCCGCGCCTGGAGTGTGGCAAGGGCCGCTTGTTATAGTAAATAGAACGTTTACGTGAATTATATTTGGTATCAGGCGGCGACGGCTCGCACCTGATACGGCGCCGCCTGAGAAAATTATGTTTTCAGCGCGAGAGATAAAATAATTGTTAAATTATTACGGCGAGGCTTGAGAAAATTGAATTTTTCCCCGCGCTCCAAGAAAGTAAAAGGATGTGATTTTCGAGCGGCTGCGGTTTTTGAGAGGTAAGCCGATACACGGGATTTGAAATTTTTTGTTTACGAGCGCGCAATCGGACTTGTAAAACAGTATTTATTACCTTAATGCATTTTGCAGGTATAGGTAAGATGTAGAATGTATCTCTGCGTGCAATTAATATAAGACTTGATAAGCTAAAGACTTTAAAATGCAAATAATGACAGTCGCACTGCCCGAAAATCCCGAGAGTCAGCGCCAAGCGAGCGTAACGTAAACAATCGCCGACGAGAGAATTACGTCAGGCAGCGGTTAGAGCCATTACTCATCCTGAGCAGATTAGCGGCACTCGCACACACTGTATATACCCTTTACTACCCGAACATTAAAAAATTCACTTCCACGCATAAATCACCATCTCGAAAAAAAAGAAAGACCAACGCTCTAGAAATCTACATAATCTGGCACGACGCCACCCCCTCTCACTATTACGAAATACGGCGGCGGTAAACGGAAGTCGTTAAAGGTCCTCAAATGCCGACGGTCGCGCGTATCATCCTGTCTCCGTGCCTATACGCCCGCTAAAGCATGCAGCAAAGAGAAAAATTCGTGTCAAGGCTCTTCGAAAGCCCGCTCGTGCACGGGCCCGATTGACAAGTAAATAAACGCGCGGGAACGAAGAAAGGAGCGCGCGAATAAAAAAAAGCGGCGGCGGCGGCTTGGCCGAGAGATAAAAATAGCGCGATAATGCGCGAGAAAGGATCCGATGCGCCGGGCGGCAGGCGCGAAATCGAGAATGCCCGGAGAGTTCCAGTTCGGACGATCGCAGACGAGATGAGGGTTCAGTTCAAGGAGAGCGAGCCTGCGACCGGATAGGACGCTCTTTTTGAGATTACTGGGATGTTTTGAACGAGAGTAAGTGGTGTGGGTAATTTATTTTTATTTTCAGGATTGGCTGAGGAGACGAAACAATGTGTGATGTAATTGCTGTGTTTTGGAGTGTTTTTGTGGATGATGGGGTGGGGATAGGGAAAGGTTTTTAAAGGGTGTTCGTTGTTGAGGATAAAAAACGGGTTTTGTTGTGTGGAAGGTTGGTTGGGAATATAGAGAGCGATGATTTTGAAAGATGACTTTTATGGGAGTGAATGGGTTATTTGATTGGAGATAGCTGACTCGGGCGATGAGTTATCGCTCTTTTTATTTTTTAACTTTTTTCTTGGTGATTTTCACAGGCTTTTTGTAAATTTACTTATCTCTGGGTTTTACTTTTTAATGCGATTCTGTTTTTCAATATCGTTTACAAACAAAAAGTGATTGCTTACAAGAGACAAATATCTATTACGCCATAGATAGCTATTCTTGTTTTAACTTAACAGTATTTAGTTCAATATTCAAAATTCAAAATTCAAAGCATAAAAATTAATTTAAAAAAATTTTGTTAAAGAGTTATAATTATTTTTACAAAAATAAAAAACGTGATGTTTTAATCAAAGACTATTCACCAATATAACCTATTGTCTTATTATTTTTGATATATTACGCATCTTACGTAAAAATGCAATAAATAATGTGGGATTCAGGGCAAGAGTTGGCATAGGTTATGTTGTTTTGAATAAGAAATAACACCAAAATACTGATTTAAAAACTTGTATATTAGATTTATATGAATATTGAGGGTAGTTAATACAAATGAAGTTCTGTCTCGCACTCTTCGCACACTCTGGGACTTGCTGCGTCGTCACGCAGCCGGGTCTCCCAGTGGACTGACTGCTGCGGCGGGCGCAGGGGCCTGATTCTGTAGTGATAAATTACATATTATCGCCATAAGGACTCGTGAAATACAATAGGTTTATCACTTTTTATCACTGCAGAATCACCCCCCAGCCGCCCTTATACTCTCGGTCTCTTGCATTCTCAATAGGGATGGGCGATTTGACTCGATTATTTTTATAAATAATCGATTATTTTAGCGATTATTTTAGGCAGTCGATTTAATCGATTCGATTATTTTAAAATAGGTAATCGAAAAATAATCGA
>JAPYZA010004378.1:0-17157 GCA_030522685.1 Eupelmus azureus | reverse complement strand
TCTGGAAAAAAAATTATTTTCCACAAAAATTAGGTTATTGTTCTTAAGCGATAACTATTGAATTAAAAATTTTAATTCAATAATAAAATATGTTTATCAAGCAAAATTAATTATAATTTTTGTATTAAAAGTATTTATTTTATATTGTTCTTATTAAGTTTAACGAGACTAATTGTATGGTGAGACTATAAAGTTATGATTTATATGAATTTAGCATATCAATAATACCCATTTATTTTTAATAATACCAAATATTTATTTTTATACCCCTTATATTAAGTTTGAAGAAGCTTATGAATTAGTATTTATAGCTTCCTTATATGGTAGGTATAACTTACCTTATACCTGAAGCATGATTTTATTTTTTACGAGAATTTGATTCAAGATAACACAATAATTTGAGTGATATACAATAATTACTAGAAATGCAAATGTGAACCTTTTCAGTAACCTAAAGTAAAAACAGAAAAAGAATAAAAAAACTAACGAATTCGCCCAAGTAAGTAATTAAGGCTTTCTTAATCCACACTGAAAGGATATCTTATGGTAACTATTATTACTATTAAAGTATGTATCCAGTATGACACATCATCATAGTAATTTCCCCTTCAAACCTAATAAATTTTCCCAGGACAGTTTTCTCAGTGCACCCATAATTAAATTTTCACCTGCTACATCCAGCGAAGAAACAACAGCGCCTTACTTTCTTTGTTAATAACGAAAAAATTAATTATCCGTTCGTTTGCGCAAAACAAAAGCCCGGCTCGCTCGCGAAAACAAGTGCGTAAGTAAATCTAGCTCCTGCGAAAGGGCGGCAGCAAAAAGTCTTGCCCTGTCTTGGCTGAATAGCTCTGGCTCTCTCGCTCCACGGGAGGCTTTTCATCGAAGAGCCAGTATCCGTTGAAATTAAATATCGCGCTCGGAAGCAGCTATATCTCTCTCGACTCGGCCGCCGGCGACGAGTTACGAGGAGCGTTTACAGGGAGCCGACGGCGCGACGTTACGACTCACTTGAAGCGACTCCTGACGCTCTCTTTAACCGATGCGAATGCTCTTCTGTTCGCTGGATTTCTATTTTAGCTGCTCCGATGGCTGAGCTGGCTCGCGATGAGGCGGCGCGAGGCTGGGGGGTCTGGCAATTTTTTGCGCGAGGCTGCTTGACTTTTTGCGCGAGTGTGAAATTTGGCATCGCTTAATTGCCGTATACGTGAAGTTTGAGCAATGGGACGAGTTGAAAAGATCGAGACGTGTTTGTGACGCGTTGGTTTGTCGTTGGCAAAAAGTTTTAGGATTTTAAAAATAGAGAAAAAGTTGGAGGGAAGAATTTCGATGGTCAAAATCAAAGAATCAGCGCTCTTTGAAGCTTTATCGGGGAAAATAGCGAGGTGGAAGTTCGGGATATTGGGATTTTTGAAATTTTCAAAATATTTGTGAGTCTCCTATTTTTTTGAAATTCCATACTTTTTCGCTTTTCCAAATAACAAACAAGCCAATCTTTGGCAATTGAATCTTGAACGATGCACTGGGAGCATTCCATCCATTATTACAGAAGCACGTGCTTCCGCGTAAGCGTAATCGAATTAAAGCGGAATCAAAAGAATCCACACAGAGAGAGAGAGAGAGAGAGACGAGTAGTAAAGCTGTAGTACATCGTTGTACGGTGGGATAGCTAGCGCACTCGTAAACCTAAATATAGCCGGCCGCTCGACAGAGCAAAAGTAAACAGAGTGAATATCAGCTAGTGCTTTCTCTCTCGGTGTCGTCTAGTATAGATATAGTCGAGAAGAGATACACGTAAACGTATCCACACGTACGCTCATAGAACGAAAGCGAAAGAGAGAAATACATAGCCGGCAGAAAGCGAAAGGACATAGAAATACAGATAGATTAACAGATAAAGCGAGAGCGATAGCAGTGCAGGAGAGAAGCTAGAGCAGAAAGCGAACGGGCGAAAGAGAGACAGATAAGTAGATAAGAGAGGGAGGGAGAGAGAGAGCCGTGCAGTTGTATAGTTCAGCGAAGCTCCGTCTCTGTCTCTCTCGGATTACGGAAGCAAAGTTTTCAAGTTCCGCGACACTGACCTACTTTACGTCGGATACTTCCAGCCAGTAGTTACGTTCACCGGAACGTATGAATGCCTCTCTCTCTCTCTCTCTCTCTCTCTCTAGCATAAAGCGCTCTCGCTTTCATCCTCTCTCAGCCCCTCCCTACCACACGAGTTTCCCCGTTTTGCAATTGCGATGCGTGCGCCGCACTCGCTCCCCTCGCCCCCCCCCCCCGCTCTCCCCTCGCTCTATACATAGCCCTCCTCCTCCTCCCCCTCTTCTATGTATCGCGCTTGTACGCTCTCGCCGCGTGTACATACACGTATACGTTATACACACACGTGGAGTCGCTCGAGGTATACGTATATACACGTGCGCGGCGTGGGTGAAGTCGCGGGGACGACGACTGCTCCGGCTTTATTAATTAAGGAAGGATGTTGTCTAATGCCCGAGCGCGTGTCGTCCTCAAGAGTGTCGACGGACTCGTGCGAATAGCTCTCGCGCCACGAGCAATTCGTTTTCCTGCGTAATAAGAGACGAGAGAGAGAGAGGCGAAAGGCCCGCTGGTGTCGATGAACTTTTCACCATTGCGAAATGTAATTAAACGCCGCGAGCCTCGTGCAGGTTGCCGGTTGATTTTTTTTTTCATTTTTCGAGCTGGTGGTGATCGAAAGAATGCGGGTGTGGATGCTTTTGAGTTTTTTGAAAATACGGTTTTTTTGGGATTGCGACTGGGTCATTGGTTTATGAGTGCAAATGAAAAATTATTGGCACGGTATCAAAAGTTAACTCGCGTCCAGGAAAACACGGCTGATGAAATGATTTCGAAGGTCGACAATGACCTAGTGTTTGCTGTTCTAGGTCTATGTCAAGTGCGATTATCTAACAGAAATTGCCGAGTTTTATCTCGTACCAGTTTAAACGACTTTTATCCAGCTCTTGCATAATAATACCGGCTCGCGCCGTATCTCCGTTGGAGCGGTTAATGCTTCCGGAAATTATGCAGGAACATTTAAACTAAACTTTTACTATAAATACTACGCTATTAAGAATAGGATAATTGAAGAATCAAAATATTTTTATCAAGACTCAAACTAAATCCATACCGATTTCTTCCTCAAGTCCAAAGCAAGGATTCATTACGACCAACCAGCACTTACATAACTAACAGAGAAAAAAGGGAAATCCAATTGCGAGAAATGAAAACCTCTCCCAATCGCTCCCTGCCTCTCATCCCCTTAACATGAGTAAAAACAGTACGCGAGCCCAAGGAAAGAAATAAGAAGTATCCCCAGAAAATATAGGACAAACAAAGATATCAATTTGCAAAACAATTCCCGATTAATTCGATCGAGCCCCGCTTCCTCTCCAAACCCTACAGCCTATTCCAGGGCCGGCTCTCCCTTCCCTAATCAGGCTGATCGCTGCCTAAGCCTCGCGCAGGCGAGCCGCTCGCTCCGGCCTCTAAATTAATCAAAATTCAAACGCGCGCGCTCGCTCGGCGTATCCTTTCAGAGCGCCTGCCGAATAAATTAGGGGAGCGGAGGCCGCATGAGGAAAAGACGGAGCGCTGGAATGTATATAGGCGATATTCGCGAGGCTCTCCGCCGCCTCGTGACTAAGTCTTTTAATTCTTCGGCCGCTCCGGAAATTGCGTGAGGCCCGAGAGAGGCAGATATTGAGACGGAGCTCAAAGTTCGCTGCGCGCGTGTCTATATATATTCGGCTGGCTCTGCTCTAGTCCTTTTGAATATTTTGAGCGGGATCGCGAAGCGCTCGCGTTGGGGCATTAATTTCATTGTGGATTTTAAGTAAACATCGGCTTGATTGTGATGTCGGTTGCCGTGTAAATTTTTAAAATCGATGAACTTTCTTTATCGGTATCTGTTGTTCTTTATTTAACGAGTGAGCTTTCGTTTCTTTTTTTCGGCTGTGTTTTCGAATAGCAGGTATTTTTAAATGGTTTAATTAAATTTTTGCCTCGGCCGGGGGGAAAAAAGGTGCGGGCAGCGCTGTGATAAATGTAATAGATATTACGGCCTCCATCGATCCTCGGCTCTGAAATTCCGCGAGCGAGGCAAAAAACAATAAAACCGCAGCGGCGCTCGGTGGCTGCGCTATATTCATCCGCGAAATATCATTAAATTCTGGCGAAAATCGCGAAAGAGAACGATTATAATCGAATTATTCGTAGCATTTTTAGCATTTTTTCCATCAAAAATATTTGGCCGAATACCCGAAACTGTTATTTGCGATATATTATTAACATTTGGAAACTTATGGTATTTGTATATTTTTGAATAAAGAACAGCTGGAACGAGTAAATAGAAAGATAATTATTAAAGGGATAGCACACGTTACAGAATAAATTGATAATTGACATGATTTGAATCACTAAAAGGATATATTACATTGTATTGAAAATGCATTTTAGTTGTAAAATAGGTAAATGAATAGTATATAAAAAAATTGAACAATTTGAGGAATTTTCAGTTCAGATTATTTATTTATTAAAAAAGTACGATTGTACATAAAATAAGCTTACATTTATTAGTTAAAAAAGCTATGAATCCAGAAAAGTACCTTTATTTTTCCAAAAAAATATTAAAGGTACAGTAATTAGGACTGGAAAAATTAGGTCAAGCACCGTAACGTGAAGTGCTGTAATTTTTTCCGCGTACTTGAAAGGGCGCATTAACAATTTTTTCCTTACATTAATTAAACCACTACAGAGCACGGAAGTCTTTACCATAAAATAAAAAAAATATCCAACAAAAAATATTGATTCTACAAACTATAGTAATTACATCACAAAGAGCTCCATCAATTAACCAACAGTCATCCCACACGCCCAATTAACCAAATCTCACCCGCCCCCACCAAATCACCGAATTCCCCAAAAAATCCCCAACCCGAATTCCTCCCATCCTCCCCCATCCCCCACCCTCCGAAAACTCTCCGCTTCTCAATTTCATCCAGCGTTCCCACCCTCCCCCAGGCCCAGGCCGAGTCCATAAATTAGAGAAGGGTCTCGTCGCGTCGCGAGCTATACACAGCGTAGCGCGGAAAATTCGCGCCGGCGCCCCGGGCAAAGCAGCAGCGGCATCGTATCGTCTTCCCCGAGAAACGAGAGCGCTATTTCTCGTCGGTGCGCGCGCCTAAGCCTTATTGACTCGACGGCGGCGGGTCAGCGCGCGCGACGTCGCTCTTCGATCGCCAGCCGGCGACGGCGGCGGCGGCGATCGACGAAACCCATAAACGCCGTTGCCAAATCGTCGCTACGCGGCCTCGCCTCGTTTGGCATCGCGCTCGCTCCTCTCATTTTTTCTTTTTCCTCCTTCTCTTTGTCTCTCGCTCGCTAGCGCGCGCCTCGACGCTGCCTTATTGTCCGCGGCTATATATCCCTCGTTCGGCGCGTCTCGCACCTTTTTCGACGTCGCGATTGGAAAGCCTTCGTCGCGCGGTAGTATAGCCCCACCCTCTTCTTTTTTTCCTACTGGCTCGCTCTATACTCAGTCTCTCTGCGATTCTTCTCTACGTTCCCCGTCCGTATTTCGGTCCTTCGTTGTATATATACCCGCGCGCGCAGCTGAGCCTTCGCCTTTTTCATTTCTCCCGTGCTCCGATTGGCCTTTTCTTTTTCTGCCCGCGCGAGCCGCTCGCTGCAGCCGATATATATTTTCGTCTTCCTTTTCGCCTCGCTGTCGATGCAAAAAGAGCGCGATTAAACGGCTTACTTTGCCGGCGCGCGTATTTTATTTCGCCGAGTAGTTTATATTAAGAGAGCTTCATCGACGCGAGCGCATATACACAGAGAGAGAGAGAGAGAGAGAGAGAGAGACGCAAACGCGCGGCCTTTGAATCAGATAGCCCCTATACGAATTTCCGCGAAATACACTCTCCTATAAGCGAGCGAGCGCGCGCTTGCATGTATAAAAAGCCCGCGTGCTCGCTCGCTCGCTGAGATCTCACTTGCAAAATGCGCGCCCGCTCGCTCGCTCGCCGCTCGCACCGGAAAGCCGGCGGGGCGCATTTAATTAGTAAGCCGTATATACCGCTCGCCGCTGCTTCCCCTCCTCTCGCTCGCTGCCTACGTTCTCTCTCTCGCTCTGTGTGAGTACCTATATATGTATCTATATATATACGTCTGTCTCGCTCGGCGCAGGGAAAATTACCGCGCTCGCCTCGCGCGCTCACTTACGTGCGCGCGTCTGTGTCTATATGTATATATATATATATACGTGTGCACGCGCGCGCGCGAATATAATCGGATGCGCTGATCGATCGGACATCCGCGCGAGCTCGCAGGGCAGAGCGAGAGAGTTTTATGACCGCGCGAGTGCGTTTCGGAAATTATTATTATTATTATTATTATTATGGACGTTGCGACACGTTGCGGGCTAGGAGATATGATATTCCGGATATTGGCGAAAATCCTTTTGGTGCGGTGCTTGTGTCTGAGAAAAAATTGGAATAAATCGCGGACGATATGTAGAAGAGGCTTTTTAGGCTAGTTTGTCCATTGTTGTAGTCGTGTACAAAGGGATCGTTTTAATCGGCGAGTTGGCTTTATAGGTGTACGCAAGGACTACTAATTTTAGCAATCTGGAAATTATGCTAATTGCCTTATTTAAATTGCAGAGCGAGCCGGGGCTCGGCCGCGTTTTAACTTTTGAGCGTCGATTACAATCGATTAATTTGGCTAAAAGAGTTTTTAGACGGGCGCGTTATAATTTATCCGCGGCCCGATTGCTAATTTAATTCGTGCAACTCGATGTGCCCGCACGCTGCAGGTTTGATATTCCTCGCCGTGGATGTATATATGCATTCCGGCAGCGTCTGCGCGAATCCAGAAACTACATCGCGGCGATTAAAAAGTTAATCCGCGAGCCGGGCATTAGGCCGGAGCGCCAAAAAGGCGCAGCGAAAATTACTGTAATTAGGATTGCGTCAAATGTAGTTTCTGTGAAAACCCTTACGCAACACTCTCGCACCTTAATCACTCCAAACGAAAAGAAAAGCAAGAAAATCTAAAGCGTCCCCGAACAAGCCATCCTCTGCGTCCATCCTCCCCAGTCTCCCATATCCCCGCGAGTCAAAAATTTTTCCCAGCTGCAGGCCTGCGGCGTCCTCATTTTCCCACATGATCTACACGCTCGGCCGTACGTCCAGCTCGCCTCGCGCAGCCTGCGGCAAAGGCACACTCTCGCACGATTCGATAACCGTGCGCGCGTGTACGGCGCAAAAAAAAAGGAGTCGGCGACGACGAAGCGGAGAGAGGCGAGCGCGGAGAGGAGAGAGAGAAAAGGAGAACGTATATATACATATATACAGAGACGCGAGCTGCGAGAGCGCGAGAGAGAGAGAGAGTAACAGGCCCCCGTGAGAGAAGCGCGCGGTGGCCACTGCAGCAGCGAGCGAGCGAGCGAGTATGTGTATATGGGTAGGGCCCTCGCTCTTAAACGGGCGGCAGCCCATCAGCCATCCTGTCATAGACAGGATGTGAGGGTCCGCGAGCTCGCCTCGCGTTTCGCCGCCGCCGCTGAGCGTCTGTCTCTCTCTCCTCTCTCTCTGTATACGCGAGAGCGCGTCCGTTGCGCGCAGCGGCTTTTTGTGTCTCCGAGAGGGGAGATACGAGAGCGATTCTTATGCTGATGCGCGGCTCCGGAGCTTTATTAGGGAATAATTGGGGAAGACCTGTGGGAAAATGAAGTTCGATCGCGATTTCTCGCGAGCTCGCCGCATCGAGAGCCGCTCTCTCGACACGTCTCAATTAATCAGCTCGGCTGGCGTAACAGCCCGAGATGATAATCGTCTTTTTTTTCCTTCCCCCGCTGGTAATTTTCGTGTCAAGGCCCTCAGAAGGCGCGCGCGAAGTGTACAACGCAGCGGCGATTGTTACCGAAAAGCCGCGGCGATTCCTCCTTACCTGCAGCTCATTGAAATCATTCCGTTTATACGGGCAGTTAAGCGCGACAGCTGACCGCCTCGCCGCGTGATTGATTACACGCTGCATTAAATCGTACTTTCCTTGCTGTATATACGCTCGCTCTCCGTGCGAGAAAAGTCACTTATACGCCGAGACGTCGGCTGAGGCGGGAGACAAATTACCGAAGAAAGCGAGGAGTCAATGTTAAATCAGACGTCGGCCAGCGTCAACGAGCCGTTCCTCTATTAATTTGCCCGCGGAGTGTATGGAACGTACACACTCGGCCGGTTTCGTCAAAGGCGCGGGTTATAATATAAGCCAGCGTTCGGTATAGTTCTCATCCGGCACACTTAAACAAAGGCTGCTTTTTCGGCGCTCTCTCGCAACATAATTAGGTCGTCGTCGTCGTTGGCGGCTAGCTCGCACGCGAGGCCGCTGCGCTTTTTCATTAGCATAACGTATATGTATATGTACACACGGCCGGCCTTTGCGAGTGGTAATTAACTCCGCGAGCGCGGAGCCAATGATTTATGCGATTGGCGCCGAGAAAGAGTATATATCTCGCGCTCGATCGATATCGAGCGCGGATGGGCTGCTTTAAGGGGGTAAGACACTATTGCCGGTAACGGTGAATTTAGAGAGGCAGATGGTTTCGCGCTGGGAGGAGGCTGGGATGTATAGTGGAGTTGGATTCGCTGCCTGGCGCGCTGATTGGCTGAGCGTGCTGATGAAACGACGAAGATCGGGATTGAGAGGAATGTGGTGAGCGAGAGGATGGGATGATGAGCTGGATTAAAGTGATACTGAGCGTGGACTGCGATTAGAATAGAGCGGCGATGTCGCTGTAAGATGTGCAGGCGTGGATAGCCGATGAGTTTGCGTTTCTTTGTTTCGAATTAGGTAATCGATGAGGAACCGAAGTAGCAACGATCGGCGCACGCTTAACAATGTTGTGATAGTTTGATGAGTTTCAGACGCTCAACGTCCTTTATTATAACTCGATCAAAGCCCTACTCTAATTCCAAATCTCATATAGCAGCGTGTCCACTTCACCAACGCCTCATATACAATTTTCCCAAATGGTCTCTTCAACGCGCACACCTCGCGAAAAAAAAGGCAAAGAATTCAACCGCAGCCGCGTACAGTGACCCCTATAAAAGCCCCCCTCTGCTCTCTCTCTCTCTCTCTCTCACTTTTTCGCGCAGTCAACCTCGCTCACTTTCGAAATTTCGACACGACGAGCTCGCGTACGGCGCACAAAAGGATATCTCGCGCTTGAGATCGCGAAAGCGATACGCGCGGACGGGCGGCCACGCGGAGGCATACAGTGAGAGGCGATCAATTAACGCGCGGATAATTATCATAACGACAATGCAGCGTCCGCGAGAGAGTCGAGTATGCAAATCGGTGCAAATACCTGATTGAGTGCGAGGGGGGGTTGAGCGTAAGGTGGGTATAGAGTTACTGAACTGTTGAGGTAGGTGGGGTGGAGTGTTTTGGTACATTGTAAAGGGTGTTGAATTAAAAATGATTCAAGATTATTGGGAATGTTGTAGGCTTTGGTTTTACGGAGCTAATTATCAAGTGTGAAATTTTTATTTGGGAGCAGTTGTAATATATCGGCAGTTTAAAGAAAAAAATATCGTTTTTTCTCGACCACTTTTTTCAGGCACTACAAATGACGCCTTTATTGAAAAAAAATGATCGCGAGCGTGTCCCGTTCGTAAATGGATGTTCGTAAGCGTAACGAGCTCGGACGCCGATAATTAAGTTTCGCGATACATCACTTTGAAATTTTATTAGCCGCCAAGTTGAATGATACTATCCAAATACAGCCACTCACCTACCACATTCTCCTACACCGTTTCATAAAGCGCATACCCGTGCGACGAAAGATATTTTTGAGGAATGCAATACAAGCTCGAGAGCGGCCGGGGCCGCAGGAAAACTCGATTAAAAATTGAATAACAAAGAGAGAGGCGCGCTCAAAAAGCTTCCTTCCAAATATGCAGTCGCATATGAAAATACAAGCGAAATTAGAGCGAAAACCTTCTATCCGGGCCCCCTCGTAAATCATCTCGCTTCCATACGGCAAATTAACTCGTCCCGGGAGTTTCTAAAAGCGCGAAAATCATGTAAAGCCATTACTCCTCGGCCCGGCTCTCGCTCAAAAACCTGTGATTTCGCGCTTTGATCGCGCGCCCGGCGAGTACATCCAGTCAATTAACGTCGGATAATCAGCCGACTAATTATCCAGCGAGTCCAGCCTGCGCTCGCGATTACATCGAAAATTGAAACGCAAATTTCTCCCTGGGCCCCGCGGGCGGTACAAGCTATGAGCTCTCTCGCGAGAGCTCGTCTAAAAAACGAGGTCTGCTTTTTTGGAAGATCTCGCTCGTGTGGCCACTCCTCGAATCGAAGATTGTGTCTTAATACTATGGTTACACAACGCGGCTCCCTAGGCCGTCGATATAACCATCTGAAAAATCGTCTCCTCGCGGACGATAAGACAGCCATGAGTAACTCGCGGTTCATACAGCTAGGCGAGCTGGTGGGCACGGACGTAATCAGCACGTCGCGCAGAAAATGAGGCTGCATAGCAGCAGTAGCTTCGATAAAGACGAAACTCGGCGCGGGAGAGAGAGTAGAGGGAGGGAGTGCAGGTACACCCGATATCCCCCGATAAACCCTATACTCTGTGCGTCTCTGTCTCTCTCTCTCTCTCTCTCTCTGCCGGTCGCTCATCCCTTTGTGGCTCTCTCTCTCTCTCGGCGCGCTCGTCGGGCCGCGCGGCGCGCAGCTGGTGTAAATCGCGCCTCTATCTCGCGCTATATATACACCGTCGCTCGCTTGCGCTCCTTTTTCGAGCTCTCGCGAGCGCATGCACACGTTCGTTATAACGTGTGCGTGCAGCTCTCTCTCGCGCGCGCGCGCGACACTTGCCCGTTCCCTTCTCTCTCTCTCTCTCTCTTCTCTGTTATACACAGCTCTCTCTCTCTCTCTCTCTCGCTCCTTCCTCTCTTTGTCTCTCTGCAGCTCACGGTCTGGCGACCCGCATACCGTCGCCGGCGATCGCGGAGCGGCATAAAAGCGCCGCTCGCTCGCCCCGGCTTCTCGCGTGTGCGCGCACGTATACCACGTCTCTCTCTCTCTCGCTCGTTTTCTCTCTCACTCTCCGGGGGCCCCGCGGCGTCGGCGGCAGCGGCGGACCCGCGCGTATCGCGAAACGAGCGCATGCGCGAGCTACTCCCGTAATCACGCACGCAGCCGTGCGCGCTCACGTTCGAGCCCGCTCCGATCTCTCTCTCTCTCTCTCTCTCTCCCTCGCTCTAGAGGTGTGTATATGCGCGCAAGCGAACGAACGACCGAGCGAGGAGCTCTTTTCTTGTAATATACCTTCGGGGCTTCTCTCTCTCTCTCTCCTTTGCCTTCCTCCGTTTTTTCCTTCTTTTTTTCGGACTATCCTTTTTTTACGCTCGTGTTTCGTTCTCGCCGACGTTCCCCCTCGCGAGAGAGCGAAAGGCTCTTTTTTTTCCGAGACCGCGACGAGCCGGGCTTTTCGAGATAGCCGCGCGCTCGCGCGAGCCTCATGTTTTTTCTCCTCCTCTTTTCGGAGCGGCTTTCAGCTAGGAGATGACTATACGGAGAGCCTGGGCCGGCAGTTATGGGTCCAGGTGCGTCGATCATCGATCGAACCCCAGAGCGCTGGATATACATTCGTTATCGCTGTCGCTTCGCGAGGAATGCGGGACAGCTGCGCGGGGGCTTGCCTTTTTTCGCCGCTTAATTTCTTAATGAGAGAGCAGTTTACTCCGATTTTATGCGCGAAGCACGAGCAGATAATATCGAGGCCATCGCCGGGCTGATATTTAAGGCTTGTAAGGGGACGCTTTTAATTAGCCGAGCGCGGCCGAATTATATGGGGTAATCGTTTAAAATCGCGAGCGGCTCTGCTAATGCCCGGGGACGGCTGAAACGTTGTCACAACAGTATCGCAATTCAATTTAATATAGTGATTAATAGCGGCCGGCTCCTGCCCTTCCCGCAATCCATTATCACTTTATTCTTTCCGCTCGCTGCCGTGGCTCGCGCGCCGAAATTTGCATAAGCGCCGATTCATCGCGCGCTGCTCGCTCCTTTTACGGCGGACTACACACAGGCGAGAGGTCGGGAAAACGCTCGGACAGAACCGATAGCGTTTAAACATTTCTTTTCTCTCTATAATTCTGCAAACATGTTTACACACTCGCGCCGTAACTCCACAGTCATTTGTCATTTTCATCAACGCCGCTCGCGGCTCGGAAACTTTGTATTTCATAAGGCATTAAAAGCAAAGGCCGACGTAATTCCAGCTCATTATCAGGCCCGCCGACGGAATATTCAGACTCGCTCCTGAAAAACAACGCCCGCCCGACGCTATACAAACCCACGCTATACACAGCTCTCGCGATCGGCGCATTACAAAAGCGGACAATTCCGGCCGATTAAATTTATCGGCCGCGGCGGCCGCGCACACATCCCGCTCGCCCCGCCGCTATATACACGTCACGCACGTAAGTCGCCGGCGCTGGCTACGTGCGCGCAAATGAGCAGATTACGCAGCAGCTCGGCTCTGTGTGCGTGCGCGCGCGCGCGGCTGAGTGTCCGCAACGAGCGCGGCAACGTCGGCTCTCTCTCTCTCTCTCTCTCTGCAACCGTCGCGCGAGAGCTGCGATGTTATCCGCGCGCGCTTGCGAGCCGCTCGTCCCCCAACCAGCGGCGCGGCGTATTATAGCGACGGGCGCGCGAGATATTGCGCGCTCGCTGCGGCTCTCGGAGGCCGCGAGGCGAGTTTTCGAGGGGTCCCCCCCTCGCTCCCCGCGCTGCCGTCGTGAGCGAGCGCGCGCGGTTGCCTTATGCCGCGGCGAGAGACTGGGTGTATATATACGAGCGCGTGCGGAGAGGAAGGAGCGTTTTATAACGTTGCGAGAGAGGGGAGGAGGTGGTTTGGCTTGGGGATATTGGTTGGTGAGAGATGGGTTTTTGGTTTTTTTGGAGTTGATGTTGTGGGGGTGGTAAGGGAGAGCTGGTTCGTTTTGGGGTTATTGAGCTTTTTAAGAGGTGTGGGTGATTAATAACGCCTCGTTGTCGTCCGGATGTTCAGCAGAACCGCTAAGCTCCACTATAGTCAGTGGTAATCATAAGTTTCGATTAAAACGAAACTGCCTGTAATATCAACATCCAACGCTCCGAATCATCAACAGCTCAGCCGTAAACAGCACCGTAGCAATAAAACTCGAAAACGGCAAACATCAAGCCCAAAGAAGAAAAACCATCCTCGGCATCCTCCATTAACCGAGATCAATCGCGCTACTCCAGCCTTCCAGCGGCTCATCCTGCTACAAAGTCTCAGGCTCGCTCCTCCTTACAACACGCGCGGCCGCCAGATAATCATCGCTGATTGCTCGTCGGGCCAAAGTGCCGCGCTCGCGTAGAGCTGCCATTATAACACTGGCTCTCTCTCTCTCTCTCTCTCTCGCGGTTGCCAACCGCTGCCGGCCGAACGAGCGCCAAAACGCGCACGTTCTCTCTCTCTCTCTCTCTCTCTTTTCCTCGTGCGCGTCAGCGCGAATATATACACGCGGACCCTTATGTGTATATATACGTATATATATAGAGGCGGTCGTGAGCGCGCGCGGCGGAATCCGCGACGTGCCGACGCCAGCGGCGGACGCGCGCGAAAGAGAGACGGAAGGGGGAAGTGGCTTCGGAGACAGATGGAGCTCGAACGCAGCCGGGAGATAGGCCCGGAGAGAGCCTGCTTTTTCGCGATAATGAGCCGCGGCTCGGCTGAGTTTTTTAAGCGAGTGGCTTGCCTTCTTTTTTCCTTTCTTTCTCTCTCTCTCTCTCGCGAGGCTTTCGGAGCGGAGCTGAGGCTGTTTATGTAATGGGAGAGATTGGCGCGATTGTTGGACTGGTCGTAAGCGCGGCTTTTTGGAGCTGATTTTTCTTGGGGGAATCGGCTGGATATGCGGAGCTGTGTTGTAGAAGTCGCGCGATTACTAAGTAAGATGTTGATGAAATTAAAATGAGTCACGTTTTTTAGAGTGTTATGATTTCTTGTTTTTTTCTTGAATTATTTTGCAAAATCTTTTTTTTTAAACTGTCGTTCTGAGAATAACAAGTAACAGCTTGTTTTTTCTATTGAGAAAGCTATAAAGCTTGTGTATAAAACATAAATTAAAAAGCCGCAACATTGTATACAAGTTTATTGATGTTAATAGCTGTATAAGTACCGCATGATTAGTTTCTACATTGTGTAAATCTTTTCAACTATGAAATAAATTGAGTGTTATTATGTGAAACATTGAATTAATATAACCATAAATTATTAGCACGTTCGCACGCTTAAAATAATAGCCGACATAATCATCACTTTATCCACATTACGAGTAACCTTCTGCGGAAAAGGAGGCTTAATAAAAAACACTCCACTTTTTAAATATCAATAAAGTTAGCTTTAATTGCACCGCATTATTTATATTGATTACTTAATCTTTTATTGCAAAAAGACTAAATAAAATGCAGTAAGCTGCATACTTTATATATCTTTCAAACAATTTTCCTCTTCAATTAGCGTCTCGATCCTCGACGCGCTAGTCAAACGCTTCTAAATAAAAAGTGTCAATTAGCTCGATTAAATCAAATGAATAAAATAAGTATCTCAACATTACAATCCCAATCTCAATCGTCAGATTGACGTAAAAAAAAAGTAACGATATAATCAAAGCGAGCTCGAACCAAAACAAACAACCTCCGCATAACAAGTATCTAATAAAACGGCCTAACAGATTGCCGATTATTAAAGCGAGAAAACAACCGTTATTACTCAATAGACGGCGCAACCATTACACCGCCGATACACAATAACCGCGCCTCTCTTTCCCCCCTCGCTCTTTACTTCAACGAAAAACAACCTTTAAAAAAAATCCGAAAAACCACATTTTCCCTTCTCCCCCATACACACTCCTCAGCTCAGCAGCCGGCAATTAAAGCAAATCACTCTCGCATCTCCCCCCCTGTCCTTCTGGCTCTCTTGGCTGCCCGATAAGAAGCATTTTTCCTCTCTCTCTCTCTTACTCTCTGTTCTCCGAAGTCACGCGCGGAGAACCTGCGCGCCGCCTGCGTCATCCAATCTCGCTCGCTCGCGGCGCTCTTATCGAATCCGCTCACCTTCCGCGCGATCAGCCGCGCGCGAATAAACCCGTGTGTATGCGCGCGCGTACGTGTGGGTAACCCGCCGGACGGCGCGGCTATATACGCATTTACTTACACGGCGCGTCTCGCGAGGGAGCGAGGCTCCGATTATGCGCGAGCGCGCCAGCGGCGATTATCTGGCTCTCTTTCTCGCTCGCTGCGGCTGGTTCCCTTCTCTCTCGAGTCTCGGCGGCGATTTTTATGTTTCCGGCCGCCGCCGCCGCCGTGAAGAAAAGCGAGGCGCGGCGAAAGCTCGCCGGCTGCTTCTCTCTCGCTTGTTTTCGAGAAGGAGAAGAAGGAGAGAGGGAGAGGAGTATAGCTGCTTTTCTCGCCGCGCCGAGAGCCCGTTATGTAACGCGGAGAGGAGGCGGAGAAGGTGGATGTACCTGCGATGGGGGAGCGGAGGGACGCGATTTTCCGAGCTGGATGGCGCGTTTGTTAATGGCTTGATTATGGGGTGTATTGATTGCTCGCGGATTACGGAGCGAGAAGTAAAGTGCGACTAACTTTTTGACGTTCGTTAGCTTTTGGGGATCGTTCATTGAGAATTTTCAGATTTTAAAAAAGAGCTTGATCCTTACCTTTTTCCCTTGACGATCATTAAAAATTCGCAGCCTCATTCATTCTCAGTGACAAAATACTCATTCGCTCGATTAAAACTCAATCATTATCGAGACAAACCCGTTCCCCGCGACAAAAAGAGCCCACATAATCCCCGCAATCCGGTTCCTCAAAAGAAATCGCGGCAAAAAGAAAAGGCCCCTGTCCAAGCAGCAGCAGCCTCAAACACACAAAAAATGAGCGTAAACAGGTCAAGTGTAGCCAGCGCGCAGCCCTCTGTATATATCTCTGACCATTAAAACCCGTAGCTCACACACAGAGGGGGTCGATCTGAGAGAGCCCGGGCGCATCTCCCCGTCGTCATCACAGACAGACAGCCAGGCAGACGTCGCAATCAAAGCATCGCTTCCCTCTAATCTCGCATCTCGGCGTATATACGGGAGAGAGCCGCGGCACAATGACGAAGTGGAGAGTGGTAACCCTCCTGCTGAATCGAATCCGGTCGGACGCTTTAAAAAAAAATCGCTCTCTCTCGCTAATAGCTCGACTCGTGGCTTCTCCCATCCCCCTCCCCTGAAGCGTGTGTGTCTATACATATGCTTTCCCTTATGGGAGGCTATAGATGTGCCCACGCGTGCATTCAGCTCCTGTTTGGCATATACGTATATGTACAAAGTGATAACACGATAGGAGAGAGAGCGAGGCTTTAACGAGGCAAAAGTCCCTCTCTATCGCTCTCTGACACTCTCTTACGTGATTTCAATGATCCAAATCGCCAATTAGCATTTCCACGCGAATGTGCGCTCTCGCTTTATGTAGTTCATCAGTCAGCCGTATGAATAGGCGTGCGTGAGCCGCGGGTATTAGCCCGGCCGTTATTATGCGGAGTACGTCTGTGTATATAGACCGTAGGAGCCGAAAGCTGCTGCAGCATCGGCGAAACGAGAACCGCTCTCTCATCCCGGGGGCTCGATTCGTCATGAGAAATAGATGCACAGGCCCGCTCCTCCTTTTTCTCTCTCTCGTCCGGTCGCACAGCTCGGTACTATATAGCTCTGAATAGCCAGCTAGAGCGCGCGATCCTCGTGTACGTATATATATATGTATATAGTCTGCGCGATCGCGCGCGGAACCCGCGACGAAGAAACAACGAAGAGAAAGCGGTGAAAAAAGAAAAGAAGAGAGAGGAGAAGAGAGAAACGAGCGAGGGCAAAGAAGAGAGAGAGAGAGGGGCTATCTCCTCTTTAGAAGACCCTTAACCCTGCGGGTGACGCTCGGTCGCTGCTTGCGCGCGCGTTCGCTCGGATGGACGGACCGTCCGTCAGACAAAAGGGATTGGCGGCGGCGCGGGGGCGAGCGAACTCGGCTAGCACGTACACACACACA
>JAPYZA010004377.1:823-14432 GCA_030522685.1 Eupelmus azureus | reverse complement strand
TATAAGTTAAAAATAATTAAAGAATATTTCTGAATTAAAATTGACTTGAAATACAAGGAAAGAGATACAACTTTACTGTCTATGTTAAAATATACTACTATTCTCTCCTATGATTTGAAAGCAAAAATACAGATGGATTATAATATAAATTTTGTAATTTTATAATAATTTAATTATTTGCACAATTTTATTTATGATTGTAACTATCCAGTTTATCTGCAAGTTATCAATGATCCATTTTACTTTTCAGTAATCAGACTATACTGAGGTAATCATAGCTGGGTATTTACAACACGCCGACCGCATCTCGACTGTAACTACTTACCAGCAAAATCATCAAACTGAGCCACCTCAACCAAACTTCGAGAAGCCGAATCTCCCACTTTCCCTCCTCTCATCTCCTTACCCTCAGATCGTCAAACAATAGAAGACAGCTTCAAGATTAAAATACACACACACACACGAATCGGCAATTCGTCAGGGACAGAATCGGCGACGTCGCACCTACGAAGCGCAAAGACAGAGCCTCTAGTCATCGGTTTTACGCCTGGTCCCGCATAATCGCCCGGCCACGCGCCCGCGCACGTGCAAAAAGACGCGGCGGATCTGTACCGCCAGACAGACGGAGCGAGGATAGAGAGGCGCGCCGGCCTGGGACAGTTATTCAAATAACGCAGATTAAATTGAAGCAAACAGTAAGCCCGGCGAGAGAGCTAGCGAGGGGCCAGTGCCCGAGGATCGAAATCCGGCGGGTAGATCCTTCGCTTGAACTCTGCATTGCGATAAGAGCGAGATAGCCAGAGAGAGAAAGAGAGAGAGAGGGAGTGAGAGAGAGAGAGAGACAGAGAGAGACAGAGAGAGAGACCAGGAGAGAGAGCGGCTTTAATTTTCGAGGGCGCAAGGCTTTTGTTCGTTACCACCGTCAGCGCTGATAGCAGGAATCCTGAGTAAATACACGTCGATCCGAGGCCGAGCGCGCGCGAGCGATCGCCGTGCCCGATGAAAACGAGTCTGGAGGGATAGAGAGAGTGAGAGAGAGAGAGAGAGTGATCGCTTCTCTTTGTCATTCATTCTCCTCTCTCTTTCTCTCACTCGTCCGGTCGAAGAGAGACAATGCGAAAGAAATGAGGAAAAAATGGGAGAGAGCGAGAGAAAGAGAGAAATGCAGTGCGGACGAGCGAGACGGATCGACGTATAAATGAGCAGGAAAGCAAACGGAAGATTGAGTGCGCTTGTGCATGTGAGAAAGGGAGGGAGAGGAGAGAGATGTGGGATGGGAGGATGCCTCGATAAAGTGCACGGAGGGAAAAGGATTATAAAAGTGCAAAGAGGACTGATTGAAACTAGTTTTAAATGTTTACTAATATTTCCGGCCGATTGTCGTTTGCTCTACTGACTATGAGTTTTTCAGAATAGCGTTATAATTTCTTAGCCGGGTTTGATTTTATAATGGTTATCAGATTGACTTAACATATTATGGTGAAATAATATTATTGTAATGCAAGATAAATGTCCTCATTTCCACTCAGTTTTTTCATTGTCTCATCATTACTTTACTATTTTATTTATTTTAATACGAATTATGATTTTCTATTTATTTATGTGACTAAATTACTTATCCAAAAAATGATCTTCGTTTGGTATAATAAACGATTCTCACTACAATTCAAAATAAGAATATAGAAAAACAATTATGCATGAAAAACACAAGCACACTTTTGTAGTTAAGAATTCTCAACCTTTGCAACAACTTTACCTTAATACATACCGAAATAATAATAAAAGCTACAATAAATTCAATATCGCATATCCGATTTGCCAGGCATGGTAGCGCGGCGAGCCGGTTAAATATTGCGTTTATAAAGCACAAGCGAGAGGTTTGCTTTTCATTCGGTAGCAATTATTTGCCGAAGTGCGATCATATCAAAGCTCGGAGAACGCGCAATACACTTTGCAACGAGTTCGAAAGTTTGCACGAGCTGCTCCCGAGCTTTAAGGGGGCAGGACTGAGTTCAAAGCTGAAAATTAACAATAATTTATTTCTTATTAAAAATGAATTACTTTTTATCATCTTGTGTGTGAAAGTGAATTTATTTACGATAAATTTATATATTTTTAAGTTGTTTAATAATGACTTAAAGGCTCTAAGCCGCCAAGCTAATAAAAAATGCTCTTTACGAATTTCCTAATTGAAACTGTGGAGTCTAAATTGTTATTGAAAGAGAATTTTTGAGATTTTTATGATCCCCAAATCAGCTAAAATGCTTATTACTGATTAACTTGTTGAAAAAGCTACGCAAAAAAAAAGAAGAAAGAGATAAAAAAATCTTCCAAAAACTATCAACCACCACTGTACTTTAGCAGTTATAAACAAGAATGTGCCTTATATTTTTTTAAACGGAAGAGTTTTTTAAAGTACTTTAACTATAAGTGTACTTAAAAAACATAAAAGTGATAATAATTGATTGTCAATCCTTATCATTCCAACTTTTATATAAGTTCGCACAAATAACCACCCCAGCCTTCCTTGAGCCGCACTTTTGCTGGCATCAAAAAGAGGGATAGAAGGGGTAAGATTACGCAGCGCAAACATATTTCACCTGGTAATACACAAGTGTTGTTACGGGCGCGCTTTCGCCGCCGGGAGAGGAAATTTATATGGGAAAGAAGAGCACGTTTGCATGTTTGTTTCTCTGGGAATGGCTAGACCAGAAAAATGCACTTTTGACAAATTTACGAGATTTATCAACATTTTTTCGAGCGCCCGGAGCGCGCGATGCGGCTTCCCGAGCGAGAATGATCGCAGTGCTTGTTGTGGGATTGCAAACGCTACTTTTGCCTTACGCCTCAAATATTTTTGTGACGATTGCGTGCTTAATGAGGTATTAGAAGGACAAATGCCTTTGTGTTTCATGTAAAGTTTGTGTGAATTGGAGATTGATTGTTTTAAGAAAAAGTATAAATGAAGGTTGATAAGTTTATTCATTTATAGGACAGTGATTACGTAATATTTTGCCTATCAAGCGAAGATTAGTTAATAACAAACATCTTTGTCACGTTTAAGAAGTTAGTTCAACAATCTTTAAAAATTATAACAATATAAAACTTATTTTTCTACAATTTATGATTTATGTAAAATAACAAGTTTTATTGAAGAAAAAGTTAGTTTCTACATTTGAGCGTACCTCGAGAATCTCTTGGTGAAGAAGTAATTCTATGAAGAAAACTTGGTTGAAATAAAAATTTATAATGATTTCAACAGCGATTATAAATACTTAAAAACTTTAATCTTCTCTGAAATCAATAATGAGGAAAATTTGTAATCCTCATTTCTTAATATTTTCTGCCGACCAACTATTTTTTACTGAAAAATACGAGTCCCTCCATAACAAACAACCAAACACATACGCACAGCACATCATATATCAAAGAAATATTTTCATATAACGCGAAATGAAATTTATATCGAGCATTAAGTAGAATAACCTAGACACAGTAAGACAAGGGCTTAGAGTAAGACGTATTTTATCTTATTTATAACTCGGCGCTCCTTAAATTTTTCTCCCCGGCGAATCAATCCAATTTTTCCGACACCGCCTTTCATCCTCCTCTGAAAAATTTTTCCGAAAAAACTATCCCTCGCGCATCCCAGCTCCATCCCCCTTTTTACTCCCATCCGCTCCGGCAGATCGTGAAATCCCTTCATCGGTAAGACGCGATCCGTCAATTGCGAAAAAAAGTCCCGGGGAAACAAACGAAATAAGACAAAAGCAAAAAAAAATAGCCAGGGGACAAAACAGCGCGCGCGTCCCTCTCTCTCACCGGGAAGCATTCGCAGACAGAAACACAATAATATATACCCGGTAAACTCTCTCGGCGTATATAGCTATATAGCTATAGGTGAGCTGGCGCGCGAGCAGCCCGGGCTCGGGAGTTAAGCCTCGGCAAGATAGATGGTCCAGCTGCTGGCCCTTACAGGCAACGTCTCACTCTCTCCTCTTATGATGTATGGTGTCGCCCGCTAAAAACTGACAGATGCGAGCGTTCTCGCTCCTCGCCGTATATATATATACGGCGCGCGCCCTCTCGAGATCTCTCGGCTCGCGCTAAATCGACGAAAAGGCCCGTGAAAAGTGCCACTTGAGAAATTGCGCCGCGCGAGCAAGCGCAGCGGCGCTCGTGCAGAAAAATACAAATTTCTCATGAAGAGGACGGCTTCACGGAGAGGGCTCAATTTTCTCGAGGATCTCCCTCTCGCGCTCGCGCGACGACGGCTTTATATGCGTTATTAGCGCGAAGGGAGCTTTTCGATGCGATGAAGAATGAGCTTGCGGCTCGCGGCAGACGTACGTAGATGCCTTTTTATTCCCTCTCTCTCACTCGTTCGCGCGCGGGCTTGAACTTTCTAGACGTCGGATATTTTCACGGACTGATGCATTAGAGCGCTGCCGCTGACTCATTTATCTAACTTTCCCGGGGGGGCTGATGTGTGACATTTATTTTGCGTTTTAATAGCTGCTCTCTCTCTCTCTCTCGGGCTGCGCTCCCTTTTCTTGCTCCTTTTTCCCGGTCGCTCGCTACCGGCTCCGCTTAAACGCGCTGTGTTGTTCGAGTTAAAAGAGCGGAACGCGAGATGCGCGCGATGAAGTTTTAATTGTGAAATATTTAATTATAAACAACGCGCCGAGCCCGCGTGTATATGCCTTGGCCGGGAAAGTTTCGGGCGCGCTCGCCGAATTTGGGTCAGGATAATAGTGCGCGAGTTAAAAACGAAAGGGCCACGCTTGAAAGGTGACACTTTGAAATTTCATTTTGTTTGCCTTGATTTAGTTACTTCGCTTTATTCAAGTTTTCGGGATATATACTTATGCAGCGTATTAATTTTGTCTGATTTTTAATTAAGGGCATGCATTTACTTATAGAAAGCAGTGACAATTTAATTTTTCAAAATTATTTGTCAGCGTCATTAACAGAACTATCTCAGATATCTATCACTCTAAAAAATTTACAAAAACTATAATTCGCACAACTAAACCAACAATAATCCCATAACTCAACACCGCATCGAAGCGCAAATTTCTTCATTTCACTCATCTCCATCAGCCCCCTCTCTCCGCCTAAAGACTCGCCTCAAAAAGGTCTAATCCGCCTTTCGCGCCGAAATCTCGCACCGGGGGAGCTTCTTTCTTCATCGCCCGTTCTCCGCTCTCCATTTACGTAATGAGCTGCGAGCTGAACCGCGCGGCCCGGACTATAGAGCCGGCTCTCGTTCAAAGCGCCGGCGAAAGGGACAAGCGAGACTCGACGAAGAAAAAAAAGAACGCCGAGCGCCCGAGAGGACAGAAAACAGGTATAGGGCCGAGTACAGCTGCCGGGTATAGCTTTCGGGAAGCTGGGAGCCTTACCTTGCGCCAGCGATAGCTGCTTACGTAAAAGGCGCGCCGTCGTCGTCCTATCTCTCCTTAATCGGGATACATGCGGGGAGCGTCTTATTCGCTCCCTCCGTTCCATTGTCGAAAAATATGTAGGTACGGGGCTGGGGAAAAAATTTCAGAGCCGTGCGCACGTTTGTACTGGGCTTGTAAGTAACTTATGTACGCGATGAGCGCGTTCGTTCTCGTTGGTTTTTTTTTGGTCGTTGTAACTGTCCTTTCCGGAGGCGAGGGTCCTTCTTTATCGTAATCCGTGTGCTCTTGTAGGAGTGGGTGAGATGGTTTAACACTTGGTGAGAGGGTTTCTTTTTTGGAGGGGAGTGGTTGGTAACGTTTGGATTAAGCGGGGCTTGTTTTAGCTTTGGTGAGTGTATGTTTTTGTTTTATTAATGGAAAGAATGGCGCGGTATGATTGAATCAAAGTTTAAATTATTATATTAATTGCTTTTACTGTAAATAGTTGAAAACAGTATAACATAGAAGCTACTTTTAGAAATATTCTGAACACGTTTTTGACGAAACAATATAAAACGAAACTTGAAAATATTTGTTTCACAATTATATAAAAGTAATAGAAATATAAAACAAATAAAAACAGAAACAATCTGTTTGTTAATCATTAACTACTTGCTTTGTTAACGTACGAATTCTCCAAAGAATAACACGTAAAACTAGCGTAGAGCGAAATTCGAGCTATCGGTGTATGTACATACTTCTTTGTCCTCGGAGATTATTGAACGGAAAGGTGTTGAATGCGAGCCGAAACCGATGCAGGAAAGTAATTTTCGCGTGCACTCGCGCGGACCAGCGATTCTCAATAATTGTTCCTTTCTTCGGAGCTTTCGCTGTAAATAATTTCATGGTAAAGTAAATACATTGCAATTAGAATGGAAGTGTAAAAGGGAAACCAGGAATATGACTTTGGAACTATGTTTTATTTTTAATTATCTTTATTTATAGTCACTTTTGTATTTATATAAAAAAAAAGTTATCGAAATAAAATACATTTTTATTTGGATTGTGCATGTTTATTTAATTAAAATCATATTTATTAACTTTTTACAAATAAATATTTAAGTCAGTTTACCAATCTGAATTTGAATTAAATCAATATTTATTAAGTATTATCCAAATATAAATTGATTTGTTTTCGATAAATATTTTTTTTTTCAATGAAACATTAAAAATGTAAAATATTGTTAGCTGAAACAATCAATGTATATGTGACAATTAGTGTAAACATTAAATATGTATATTTTATTACTATAATTAATTTTTATAACATTATGATTAATTTGCGAATGAAAACGTATAACTTACCTCGTTAATGCTTGAATGGAAACTGTAACATTTTTAATTGAAATTTCTTATATACTGAAAATGGTTTTTTTTTCATTGTTTTTTAAAAGTGTTTCTAAAAATAAGGTATCAGAGATATTTTAACCCATATTTTACTCGTCAAAATATCTATATTTTTTCAATAAAATATCTGTATATTAACTTTTATAAAAATAATTTAAAACAAATATTCGGATTTTTATTCTGCTAATTTGAAACAAGCTAATACAAGAGTCCATTCATTCAAGAATAGTAACAAATTTAAATGAAAATTTAAATATAAATATTTAAATAAAAGCTATATTTAAATACAAATTTAAATAGAGCTTTCTTTAGTTAAAGCTAGATATATTTTGCATTTAAATACATATATTATTGAATTCACTCTCAAAAATCTTACTTCACGTAGATCTTTCCAAAAACGAATATCACCAGACCATAAAAGCAAAAAATCTTACTTCAGTACATGATTAAGAAAGAGCTCTATCAGAAAAAGAAAAAGGATGACAAAGGTAGTGACAGGGGTCACACTTTCATTGTGAAGCTTGCAGAACTGAGGCAAGGAATCAAAAAGGCGCGCACTGCCCTTTCGTGTGGAAGTCAAAGGGGAGAAAGAAAGCGAGCTTCCAGCTCGGAGAGACGGAAAAAGACAGCACCTCTCGTGAGGATGAGAGACTCTCAATGTATGGGTTAACCGGGCATTTACATAGACGCTGAGCAGCGCACTCTGAATAACAATGTCCGAGCCGGTAGTTTGCTTGGCAGGCGGCTTATGCGTACTTGTACACGCACCGAGTAATAAAACTATACCTATGTAAATGGCGGACTGGAGTGTACGGAAAAATCCGGCCAACCAAAACATACATGCGTATGTGGCTTGCAGGAATATAAGTGCAAGGCCGTGTCTTTATCATATTCATGATGAATTATTCTTTGCGTAGACAAAATTATGAATAATTCATTTTTTTTTCAATAATGCGGTAGATTTTGTTTATAGAGATAGAATAAATTATTATAAAGCGTTTCTTAAACAACATAATTTTATTACAGAACAACAATAGAAAATCATAGGAAAATTCAGCTTTGTTTTAGCAAAAACAACTCATTTATTAGAAAGCTCACTTAAATTGTTAATCTAAAGAAAAAAAAAATAAAAACCTAATAATACCATTGTGTAATAGAGAAACACAAGCTCATTCCCTTCGTTTACATTCACGATTTTCACCTTGAAGCTCTCGGGGCGCGGAGCAGCCTGGAATCATAAGTTTGCAAGTCAAACGACTTGAAGATGCGTTTACAACTCTGGAGGTGCATCAGAGGAGGCTGACCCGGTTATATCAGTCATAAAGTAATCGGGAAATTAAATTGCGCGCGCAGACGGGGGGGTGCGGGTTTTGAGATGCTAATCGTTTGTTTATAGACCCTTGATTGTGCGGCGCGCAGGGCCGGCCCGGGCGCGCGATGCGCCTCACGAAACTGAGCGTTTGATGTAAATTAGATTTATAACGGCGTTATAAAGGTTTTTGCATTTCAGAGAACGGTATTTCGCCGAGCGAAATGAATGCTGAAAGACCCAAAGTTTCGGGGGTGGCGTTCGTTCACTCGAGAGGTGTCTTTTGCAACAGTTTGTTTAGATTGTTATGTGTTGTAGGATAATATTGTCTAAATTGTTATTGTTTATTAATTTCTAAGATCTATGATACTTGGTAGACAAGTTGCGAGGAATGCTGCTAACTTTAGGAGTAGATTGTCTATTATATAGATAAGAAAATCAAACTTACAAAAAATAAAGCTCTTTAAAATAGGTAATTATTTTCAAAGCATTATTTAAACAATATAATTGCTATTTGTATAGTTATTCGCCAAAACAAAGCGTGATATGAATCAGATTATAATGACTTATTGGATTTAAATTATTAATTTCTGTCAAAGCAATTAATTATGTAAGCAACGGGAGTCCGCTAACTATACGTCTAGTAAACAGTAGTAAATACAAATCAAATAGCACGAAAATTGGCACATATCGCTTTGTGATATTGTTGATTACTAATCAAAGGTTGACGTTTGCAATATTCGGAATATAATTATTCATGTATATATGCTCAAGTGTAATTGTTTACATATACACATAGATATACATACAAATATTCGCTCGTGTGCGTGTAATTGTTTACAGGTGACCACAGTCCAATTTAGGCAGCTCAGAGGATTTCCTGAACAAACTGCCGAAGAGTTCGTTCGCAATCCACCTAAAGCTTCGCGTCGAAAGTCTCCCGTAGAGTAGCAACACATGCTATAGACTTGTTATTCTTGGCTTTTTCTCGTATATCAGCACTGTACTCATGAGCCCTTAAAACTTCTCGTTTATCCTCTCAAGAAATACGATGTTTATAAGCATTAAAAATATTTTTTGATGATTTTGTGAATAAATGAATAATAATTTTGGGAAATAAGTATCAATAAATAAAAATAAACACAATTAATACAAAAATAGTAGTCTTATAGAAAACATAAAAGTATTGGAAAAAATATAAGTTATAGTAACATTAATACTTACGTCAGTTTAAAAAAACAAAAAAAAATATATATATAAATATGCATTTAAACCTTTACGTTAACACTCAAATAAATTAATAGCTGAATAATATAAAAATAAGTCACTATTATTTTTTATAAAATTTATAGTTTTATAATATAACTTTGAACCCTTCTTATTTTTTTAAAGATTTTTGCGTTTTCCTTGCTCTTTCATTTTTAATTCCTCTCTGGAGTTATCACAATACGTGTAATTCTAGTTGGAAACGCACATATCGCACTTTGTGCCCTAACAAATAGAGCTCGCGAGGAAAAGCAACCAGGGAACCTACGGTCGAAATGACTCTCTTAACCTAATTAAATCGAAGGTAACTTTCTCTCTTTTTCTCTTTCTATTCTCCTTCCTCTTTTACTCTTTTCCTCGCATTCTCTCTGAGAACGATATTTTCCTTGCTCTCTTTCCCAATAATTAAAATTCGTCAAGTAGCCATACTCAGCTTACCAGTAAATACACAGAAAATTATTTAAAAGTTTAATACTTAGTTGAAGGCCGATGCAAGATGAGTTTCCGTAATTCCAAATATCACTGGATTAATTTGCACCGAGAACGTCAGTCAAGGTGATTGAACATTTCCACGGGTGGATTCAAGTTTCAGATATTTATTAGAGATTGGCATATGTTAATAGAATATTAAAATGTTTGGAATTACACTTGAATAAATAATCCAATATACCGTTTTAAAGTACGTTCTAAACTTACAAAACCTAAAAGAAACTACTAATAACACCCATATTATCTCAATAACTTCTATCCGATTTGCTTAAAAACACAGTTCCAGAACTCTATCCTCCCCTGCCCAACCACCTCCTCTAATTAAACGAATAAGCATAAACAATAGCCACTCGGCAAAAAGGATTTCCGTTCGCGCACGACTTCCCCGACATTGTCTTCTTTCTCCTCTCGAAAAAAAGACAGCAGCTCCCAAACTCCCAGCTCTCAAAGAAACCAAAAAAACCAAACCGCGCGCGTGAAAACTCTTCTGCTCGCGGCGTATAAATAAATAACGCCGAGTTAATTTCTTTCGCGAGGCGCAGCCTCCCATTATTTCTCGCGAACGTGCCGGAGACAATGACCGGCGCGAGCACAATGAGCGGGCTGTTGCAGAAAGGAGCTTAAAGCTCGCCGCCCGGCCGCTGAGAAAGAGCCGGAGATGAAAGGCGGATGAGCGCGCGAGCGGCGTGCAACGGATTATCCGCGCCCGGCGGAGTTAAACTGTTTCGATTGAATCGAAAGCGCGCGCTCTTTCATTCGCCTCGGCTGCTAAAACTAAGGCCGAAATTTCAGCGCGAGCAAGATCCGCCGATCGGTTAACTGTTTTCCTCTTTCTCGCGAGGATGGGAACTTGAGCGCGCGTAACTTAGGCAGACCGGTGCCGAAGTCGAAACGAGCGGCAGGAGGTTGCCGGCGTGGGAGTAGATAACGGCGGGGTTGCTGAAAAAGGGCTGGGAAGAATGACTTTGCTTTCTTTGAATATAGCGCTTCGGACGGGGTTTAGAGGATTTTCGGCGTTTGTTTTTCGATTGGGGTGCTGTTTTTGTAGGTACGCCGTTTTTTGGCGAGGTATGGCTTGTTTAAGTAATTATGGAGTGGTGTACTTATTTATGTTTTTAATCTAGTATAATTAAGTTAACATTTTTATATGAATAAAGCAAATAAACGTGCTAAAATATTAAATTTTTAATTGTGTCATTGAGGGGTCTGAAAAAACTGAAGCGAATAAACATATTAAGCAGCAAAAATCTGTCAGTAGGCCAAATTGTAATTATTATTCTTTTATTAATAATAACGATATTTATAGTTCCTGACTACCAGTTTTTATTTCAGTTTGTTTTTGTATAATGTAGAAAGACTTTGATTGAAAATCATAATAATTTTATGTATAAAAATAAATAAGTCAAATTATGTGTTTTCATTCCACCTCTTTCATATTTATTATAAGTTTATTCAATAAAAAAGCAACAAGATATTTTTTTTATACTTCGTTAAAAAAAATAAAAAAGTAAGAATAATAAATATTGAAAAAAAAGTAGAAGCCCTTGTTTATTTATGATATTTAATTAAATTTAATAACATGAAATCAATCAGCATTTTTAACAATTCTTTCTTTTAATTTATTTTAAATTGTATTTAACTTTAAGCGTATAAGAAAGAGTTTATAAGTAATTCTTATTCGGGTCGAGAATATTATTGTATCAATATCTATCGATATAACTTCTTTGAGAAAATATTCTTCGTGATCAGACTCAAACTGTCACAGCGAACAAACCTTAATCTCTGGTAAATCCGTCCGATAAATTATCAGTCTTTAATCTCTAAAATAATCCGTCATCCTTGTGGTTCGTCCTTTTGTTTCAAATCCTGCCTCTGTGTAAACGGTACCGGCAGCGGGTCGTCCACCTGTCCGTCAGGTGTAGTATTATTCATTCTGTTTTTGCTTGCCTTTCTTCTCTCATCTCCATATTCTCATTTTCCGAGGGGAAAATACAACAAAAAAACAAGCGAAAGAAAGAAAACAAAACTGAAAGGAATATGGAAAAACATATGAAAAGGTCGAAAGAGGGGAAAAATATAAATAACGAAAGTATGCGCATGAGATGTTAAGTAAGATTTTTATGAAAAAGAATAGTTAGCTAAAGTAAAGTGATGGATTAAAAGATAATTTCAAATTATTAATAGTGATACTAAGGTTTAATTTCTAGACATGATTGCTTTAACAATTTTTAAATAACAAAACATGATAATGATTACTTGATATACTAAAGTATAAAAAACTTGAATAAAATAAATAAATGATAAATATTTATCACCTCGTACAAAATTGGATATGAATAAGATGTCTTCTGAAGTTTTAAACAAATAAAGACAGAAATATTTGTAAAAAACTTTTAATTGTATCTGAAAATAAAAGTTTAATACTTGGCTAGTAAAAACAATTTTTCTCTTTTTAAATCAAAGGTTAAATTTTATTATTTAAAAAAAAAAGAAAAAGAAACATTCACAGCACCTAATTTTTACCATTCACCCACAATTACTCCTGAAGCACCTCTAATCACGAGCTAGAAATAGCACTCGCAGAAAAGAAGCCGGCATAATGGGCGCGTAAAAATTAAAAATGCAAATGAAAACAAAAGGCGCAGCATCAGCCGTAACCGGTCGTAACAAAAGCACAAGACAGACAGAGACAACGCCGCGCGGCAGCGAGACGGTAATTCTCCGCGTGCGTACATCCGCGCAAAAACGAATTTTCGAACGATACAGGGGTAATTTCGCGCGAAGGGTTATATACTCGGCTCTAGCCCAGGGGGACGAGCAGGAAGAAAGAGACGGGGGTGGAGCTTGCAAAACATAACGCGGCTGAACCTGACACATTTCGCCCCGGCGCTCTGTGTATATACGCGCGCCCGTCGACGAAGAGCGGCAGGGGGAATTAGAGAAAGCGAGGAGGCGCTCTCTTATTCTCGAGCCCAGGCGAATCTAGACGCTTGCATTAGCGACACGTATAATACGGCGCATTTTGCCGGCGCGCCTTGTTTGCGCCGGGATCCGAACGCCCAGGAATGGATATAATGCACGGCGCGCCAGTTCTCTTCCTCTCTCACTCGGGTTCTGTTCTATCTACCTCGCGAGAGAGTTGCTATTTAGCTAAGATGGCTCTTCGTTATTTTGAGTGGGAACGCGAGAGATGCCTCGTTTGGAGTTTGGAGCTGCGATAATGCCGACTTTTATTGTAAAGGAACACGAATTTTTCATACTTTTAGGAATCTTGGATTAATGAATTGGAATATGAAAATTCTGAGCTAAAAAACCTTTCTGGTGAATGTTTGTCGATAAAGACATAAAAAATATGTAGAGTATTTGCAAATTTTCGAAATGTCAAAATAATAATTTCTACAACTGTCAATAACATTATATAAGAGTACCCGCACTGATATAAAAAAGAACTGTAAAAAAAACTTTAAATACTATTAGAAATGCAAACAAGAATTTTAAAGGATAACGCTACTCAAAACGTATCCGGACGCCGAAAGCAGAGTATACTACAACTCTCTTCTCGCTTGCAAACCCAGCAGTCGACGATTCGGAGTTTCCGCGACACGGTCAGGTGCATTACCATTAAACTTCTTACCCGTATTGCATTAGCCACTACGTTTGCGCTTGACAATTAGGCTGATGCAATGTATATATTTTCAGCTAAACCAATTCGGAGGAATTGACGTAAATGTACTTACCGATGTACCAAGGA
>JAPYZA010004376.1:13633-26939 GCA_030522685.1 Eupelmus azureus | reverse complement strand
GGGGGTGGGGGGTGATTTGGGTGGGATTATTGAAAGGTTTTTTTTGGTTGGGGAGGTGTAAAGTAGACTGCTGGATAAAATGGTTTTGTGATGTTTATGCTTTGGTTGGTTGGTCCGACCTTCGACGGTTATTTCAAATGCATAGAATAAAGTTGGAGAGTAAGTTAAGTCGATCGCAAGCTTTTATTATTTATGTAGGAAATCGGCTACTCTAGTATTTTTATAATGACGAGCTGAAAGGATTGCGGTAACGTATAAGTATTTTTTTATTTTCTTTTTTTGAGTTTCTTCAGTACGAAATTGCAGTTTAGTAACGCGAGTTCAGCGAGATTCGATCGATTTGCCATTCGCGTCAAGCCGTTCACTCGAAACGTTATTAATACGTTTCATAACGATGTTTAACTGAACTGTTTTAAAAAATGTATCGCTTGTTGCTATACACACTACAAATATACTCTGCACTATAAATTATTGAAAACCTTTAAATGGATGTCTTGTTAAAATATAGTAAGTTTTTTCAATGAATATATCAAAGTGTTTAATTCATTAAATAGAGGAAAAAATTAACTGAATATTGTATAAGACGACGAGAAGCTGATTGATTAATTAAGCCTTTGGATCTATGAAATTCAATAAAAAATAATTTTATCGTATTTAATCTTTTGATGTCTTTTTAATTCTCATAAAAAAGATTTTTATTAACTAAATTTACAAATATGCTACTGTTGCGCAAGTAAAGTATCTACAATATACATAAAAGATCCAACAAATTCATCGAATTTAATACGAATTGATGAATAAAAATTTTTTTTTAATATTATTAAAACTTTAGTTACAAGCTTACATAAAATACAATCTAAGGGGGAGGTTTATAAATACTCTGCTTTTATATTACACATTTACATTATCGATTTTTACATTATTTTTAAATCCTCCGCTTTTATTAGACATCGAGACTAATAAAAATCCCGCAAGCTCCAAAATACACATTAACAACCGAACGACTTCCAGCATCCATTTTTACCTTTTTTCGAATAAAATCAAATCAAGAATCAAATTCACGAATTAATATTCATCAACAATATTTATTTATAAGCATCCATCGACTATTAATCCCATATTCCAGAATCGGATTTACATGCATAACTTGCATACGAATACCGCACTCCATCAACAAGCTATAATATATACCCTTCCAGATCTTTCCGCACGCTAAAAACTCAAACGGCAAAATAAAACGTACCGCATTAAAATAATAACGACTCCAAACGCTTTCGTCGAACTTTACAGCTAGACCTGCACTCGCACACATCCATCTCACCACTAACGAAATAAAATCGAAGCGCAAATTGCGGTAATTGAATCTTGGCGAAAAACAGGCACAGGCAGGAGGTTAGAGAGAGCCTCCAGAGATTTCCTTTGGCGAATCGAGAGCTCGAGTCATTAGCGGGGCCCGCAGTCTCTTTTACTTCGACGCGCTGTATATACAGCTACTTTGCATGCGGCGCAAGGATTAGCGGGATCCTGGGCTATGTAGCTCAAGCGCGCGATGACTTTATTTCTGCCACTGCGGGCCCGTTGTTGAGTGGATTGTTTTTCTGAGTTACGGTTGCGGGTTGGGAGAGGTTTATGAGGATTTTATTTAAATATGAGGGATTTGGAGATATGTTGGGATGGTTTGGAGATTAGATCGGAAATGTGGAGCGGTTTTGGGTCGGTTGTGTTTTGGATTTGTTTATGTGGAGTTAATCTACTTTTGTAAATCAACGTTTGTATAATTTATTGTGAGTCTTGATTTCTGTAAGAACCCTCTAGATTTTTTATTTAGTCGAAACAGTTTATTTATAAATCGCTTGATCGCATGTTCAGAAGTTGGGAAGTGAATCATTTAAAAAATCAATACCTATTTACAAATTTTATTTTTATCATAATTTTAAATAAAAAATTATTCAATTTTCATAGGCATCAATATAAAACTATACCGTAAATAAAAATGCAAAAGCACCGTTTTCCTCCATCTAAAATCTCCAAAAACTCACTTCAACAAAAAAAAGTGCAAACACCAACTAAAATCCACGCAAAACCCTCGCACAAACCAGCCGCTCTCCAACCAAGCAAAAAAAACCCATCCACCATACAACAAAGCAGCCCATTATCCTGCAATCCAAAACAAAGCGCAAGACCGTCACAGGCCGGAGCAGCGAAACCTTCGCCATTGACCGTCAGCGTTGCATCAGCCAGTACCAAAGAACCCGCAACGCATATACGTATACATCCACACACACACAGCAAACAGCCGCTGAACATGCGCGAATCGCGTCAGCGGGAGGAGGGAGGGGGGCAGCAGAGAGAGAGAGGTAGGCGGGTGGGGGGAGAGCGCAGGCTCGCTCAGCTGGGCGAACAGCTGCTCCTTGTTTCTCTGGCAGGCGCGATTTTTTCTCCCTCTCTCGGCGCTCGCAGACAAAGACGGAGCGAGCGAAGGAGGAGAGGAGAGCGCGGATATACGGCTAGATCGAGTGGAATAGTTGAGTTTTCTGCCGTTATGCCGCGTCTACACCTCTGGGTTACTGCTCTGGCCTTGCGGGTTTTAAGTCTTTTTGGTGGTCGATGCTGTTTTTTAAGGGGGTTGAAAGTTAAGGATTGTTATAATATTTAATGTACATGTTTTCTGTACATTTTTTAGTCTGAGTGGTAGATTTCGTTGGTATCGGTAAAAATCGATGTTGGACGCGGCGATAAAAGACAAGCGCTAAGCTAAGCGATTAAAGCCGACTGTAGACAAGGCATTAGAGCTGGCGAGGATTCGTGTGTGTATATGTGCGGCATTAGAGCCGCGTCCGTGCGCGTTTGCGTTAATAATGAAAGTAGCACGATTTTTCTTTGGGCGTCTTTTTTTTTGTCGCTGGGAGAATACCGCGGGAAGGGAAATTGCTTCGTTTATTTTCTCTCCGTGCGATTAGACTTGCGAAATTGATTGTGCGGCTAGCCGGGCTTTGTTTATTATTAAGCGGGGAGGAAAGTAATAGACGTTCTTTTTTCGACGAATTGTGCTTAGTTTTTTTTTGTTTAGGAGGGAAACGAGGTGTTTCTTAATTAAATTAAAAAAATTTTTTTGGTTGGGTTAATGGGGAGGACAGCGTTTATTGTTGAAATGGAATATATTTTTGAAGATTTGAAAAGAATGATGAAACTTGTTTGTTATGAGTTTGACTTTAATTTCTATTTTCACGTGTGCAGGAAGTAGTGAAGTTTTATTAGAGAATTATAGAAATTATTTTCATTATCTTAAACAAATGTATCAACGTTATACTTTTACTTGTAAAGTAGAAGAAAATTTAATGAAACTAATATGGAGAAATTGTACTAATTTTTTTTAATTAATAACATACTGTCTGAATGCGATAAAAGTAGAATTTATTATTTAACTGTAGTTTCTGCTTGAATCTAAGTTTTCTCAATATAAAGAGGAATCATATAAAAATTGGATGTTTACTTATTAACATTTTTGTTTTCAATTAGGGCGTTTAAAAACGCTGAGACAATTTTTCCTTATAAATATTTAAAATTAAAAAAAAAATGTCGCTAAAATTTTAATTCATGACATCATGACAAACCTTGAATATTTTATACGTTAGTTTTGTTAGTTTGAAAATTAGTACTAGCAAGGTAGTATACAATTGATCCAGAGTGTCATATCATCAATGCCATCTTAATCAGATAGACAAACCTACTGCATGAAAAACTAACAATTTTATTTAAAAAAAAAAAATATATATAATAATATTTATTAAAAATAATAGAATCTTTTTTAAATACAATAACTGTTGTCTGATTAATCTGTTTGTTAATTAAATACTTTATAAATAAAGCTAATTTTTAAGAATTAAAATTTTCTTACAAGGATGCAAAGATTCGAGTCTATAACTTAAGAGGTTTTTAATAAGTAAATAAATGCTGTTTCCTTAGCAGTTTTTGCTTATTAAGGGTGAGGATATTATATATTCAGATTATGTTAAATGAGTCAATCGATACTTTAACAATAACATCTAGTATAAAAATATAAACTTTTTTAAACTCTATTCCCCGTTTCAGCACCAATGTCAGTTCAAAAAAATCAAATGTATCACTAGCAAGCTTGTATAACATCCACCAAACATTGCGTAAAACCAACTCAATCCTGTTTGTCCACCCCTAAAAACGACAAATCCGCCAACGCTTCCAGAACGCACTAACGAAGCTCCGCTTCTCCTCCATCATAACCAGCCAACTCGTCGAACCCGTCAATTTTTCACTAAAAATACCCGACCTATTTTTACACTCACCGCGGAGAGTTCACAAATTAGCCGTAATGCTGCACTCTCCGCTACACGCGCTGCGCCTCTCTGTTTAGTATTACAGCTCTCCGCTCGCGGCCTACATAATACACCCATCAGCTCTCCTACACACACACACACACCCGTCGCTAAAAAAGCCACGCGAAGTTTCCGAGATTCATAAACGCGCACGCTAGTAGTTTAGGAGCTAGAGGCTTTCTCTTTCCCTCTACATGGCTCTGCTCACGCGCGGCTCGCTTCGCCGCCTGTGTATTTATTTGCTCGCCGGTTGATCATTGCGATGGCGATTATCGATTCGCCGAGGGATCTAGGCGAGGAAAGACGGAGGAGAAAATATATAGGGTGAAAGTTCGTCGGGAGCTTTTATATGGCGGTCGCCGGGAGAAACTACGTGGTTTTCGCGTTTGCCAGATGGACGCGGGAAAGGCCGTTTGTGTTGGATTAATTTATGACGATTGGCGCGGTTTTGTTTTTTAAATTGTAGTTTTTGCGCTTTTGCTCGTTAATGGCGCGAGTAACGGGCGTTTATTTGCAGCTCCGAGGCGGGGGGCTGGCTTGATAGTCGTTGGGGGGTTTTTTTAAACTGAATTTCTCGGGTTCTTCTGGTTGAGAGGATAAGAGCGTTTATCGTCGAAACAGTGAAATTCGATAAAATTCGATAAGAACTGAATTTCGAGATAAATTTAAGTATTTTTCAAAATTTTATCAGCTTTCGTTTAATTTTACTACGCTTTCCAATTACGGAAGCCTGTAAAAATTACTCGGATTTCGAAATGGAACGGAAAAAAGGGCGTTGGTCTTAACTGTCGAATTCACAGAGGGAACTAAGTGGATGGAAGATGATAGGAGGTCATCAAAGTAAGAATTGAATGTAATTGAGGTCGAAGGTGCGTTTAAGCTTCGTCGTGTTAACGCAGCTTCGGCCTGGCGCCTTTCGAAAATACTGGCTTAATTTGCATCATTTTTTCTGCAGGCGTAATGAATTTTGAAGTTGATGAAGGCTTAATCGGATGAAAAGATCAAATGTTTACATAGGCTTGATGTAGATTAGAAAATTTTTTTAATTCATTATTTATTGGTTGTTAGATTGTGTATTATTGCATTTTGGCATGACGTAATTTCGAAATACAATTTTTGTAAAACCTGATAAACCATTACTTAAACTACAGTCCAAGAAAAGTTATTTTAAGTGTTAAAAAAAAACAAATAAAGAGTCGAAATCATAAGTATAAATGGTGAGATAAAGCAAAATTGCAATTATGTAAATTCTGATTTTTATTTAATGCACTTATCATTCGGTTTTTATAGATGTATATAATTTTTATATCCATCATTCCTTATCACAAAAAAAAACCATTCAACAAGAAACTTATATTCATCATTTATAACTATGACTCATGCTTTACTGTATAGTTAACACATTATATAGTTTTGTTTTCATTTCGGACAGTAAAATATAAATATAAAAATGTTTGACTAATTTTTATTTTTTTTATTTTATTTTTATTTTTATTTTTATTTTTAAATGGGCTAATAAGCCCTTCATACAAAGTATAAATTTAATGTAACAAGGTAAATATTATTATATGTACAATGTAATATAGAGAAAAAAGATAAACAGTATAACATCAATATTGCGCCACGAATGATTTCAGTCTAGTTTTAAAGATTGCTAATTTTATACATTATTCTGTATACATTTCTTTAAATTTTATTCAAATTCAAATAAATTATTTATAGTGTCTTTTATAGAAATCAAAATAAAATTATTTAATATGAAAATATCATTTTTCACATTTTTTACCATTTCTATTAAAGTCTCCATTCCTTTATGTGCGGTAAATTTACTTCATCGATGAAAAATTTCGTATGATTTTAGAAGCTTAATAATTGCATAATATTGTTTTATACTGTTTAGCAATAATAACTCTTGCTATTTTTAATTGACATAAAAAAAATTCATTTAACTTTCACTAGGAAGGCTAGGCTTCTTTATCACACTATCACTATTGCAAAACTTTTAGTGATTCTAAGCAATCTAAGTCATTAATTAATGTATGTTATAATTAAAATACTCTCTAAAACTCAAGCGCTTTCTCATCGTGAAAAATTTAAGTAAGCAAACATTTGTAAAATATGTGAAACAATTTAAAAAAACCGATGCTTGTATAAGAAAAGTAAAAAATAAAACTGGTATGAATCCAACTTTCGTAATTCATAAAATAAGCGCGCAAACAAATCGTAAATGTCATAAACGTTTGCAAAATTTTTTAGAATGAATAAAATACTCTAATTAGCGAGCAAAATTAAGAAATGCATGTGCGAAAAAACCTATTCTGTTTATTGATTACCAATTTTAATTTTTACCTTTATTTTTTCTACCGAATCCAAATGATCATTGTCATTTAAATATTCCTGCAAAAAGACATACCATCTAAATCATAGACATTCACTCAAAATGAAAATAATAACAAACCACCTATTTCCTCCCGCCTTAAACATCCCCGCAGACCAAAAAAATCATGTCTCCAATGCCCACCTCAGCCCAAAATCACTCCAACTCAATCCCACCTTCGCAAATCCCAACCAGCAGCAAAAACAAAGCCAACAAAACGCGTTTCGCGTGCGCAACAGAGAAAAACCGCCGCGGATCACAGAGCGCAGCATTAGGTCATTGCGCAATTACCGCGCGACCTTTAAAAGCGCGCTCGTCCATTAAAGTACCGAACTCTTGGCGCACTTGGTATAATCTCTCTCTCTAGCTTTTGTCCTGCGTATTTCGCTCTTGCGCTCACCGAGTCTCATTATCGCCTTCGCGCGTGCTTTACACTCGTTATCGCGTCTCCTTTTGTTAGCTGCATTCCCCCCCCCCCGCGCCGTGGTTCTTTCTTTTCTAATTAGGACTTTTTGTTCTTTTTAGAACTGTGCTTTTTTTGCTGATTTTTTTCGGATGGGTTTGCGCTTCGCTTTTGTGGCTTGGTTAGTTGAGGGTTTGTGTTTTTGAAATTGAGTCGTGGGTTTATTTAGTGTTCGTGCGATGTATTACATTTATAAGGAAATGTAGGATAATTATATAGAGGGAAATGTATATGTGCTTCTAATGATCAAAACAGGGACATAAAAAAGATATTGGATTCTCGTAACTGTAAACCTACTTTATTCGGATAATACAGCTCTGATCGAAAATTGAGAATAAATCTTTTACGAAACCTCGACAAGCAGTCTTTGATGCTTATAAGATTTAATACTGATTTTGCATGAACTGAGATTGTAATTAACGATTCATGATATGCACTTACTACTTCACTATTTGCAATATCATACGTTCTAATAAATTTTTCTTACACATCGTATAATTATCCATCCCGTTTTTGCAACACTTTATAAGAATTTCAATTTTTATACTTTACTAGATGTTCGCATAACTTTTTATGCCACTTCTTTTATTACTTTCGGTGGCCTTTATTGCTATGTAAAAATGTTATATAACTTTTATAACAACTTTTTTTTCCCACATGTGGTGTGTCTACTTTTATACTTTCACGGTACGCGCGATATTGGTATAATATTAAATATATGACACATTTTATTCATATAGCCCATAAAAGAATTTAGGTATTTATTCATGTAAGGTTCTAGAAAAAGTCGCACCCACATATAAATAATTAGAAAGTTAAAATGTTCTACAAATTTTATTAAAAGGCAATCTTACTGTTGAATCATGGTAACATTACGTCACAATCCACGCAAACCGTAGGGAAAATTTTAAAGGCCTGGTAATACATTATATTCGGAGAAAACAGAATTTAATGTTTTGATTACAATCTTGCTTATGCAACAGTTTGTTTAACAAAATTGTTCGATTCAAACTTCGTATTATTAGATATTGAAAAGTATTTTGATAAGTATCAGAACTTGAATCTCTTAAAACTTAATATGATTAAACATAGCTGTAACACTATTTTCAAATGAATTTGTGAATTAAGCCGTAAGCAAAGCATACATAAAAATAAATGTACCCAATAAGAGTGTAAATAGCCGGAAGTCACGGATTTCGCATATCTCATGATTCCAAAACTCATAAATTCGATGTATCGAACAATGAACGCCAGATGGCCCGTAAACCCTAGAAGTTTATCTGGCTTCTAAAATCCAAAGGTTTTTATTTATACTGCGAAAAAAGTTTTAAAACTTTACAGCTGATATAAACAATTATCTCTTGAAAAACAAGTGTGTCAAGTATCGATTGAAAAAGAGATTAAAAAGTTTAAAATACCCCGGGGCTATAAACGTTCGTTGATGCGCGTGATAAATTTTTGTTTATGACCGAAATGTCGATCGATGACTTACTTGATTAAGGAAATAAATAGTTTAGTTGGGATTACAGTTTTCAATTTAGTTATTTTATAAAAGGTAATTTTATGGTACAAATTTAGGCATTTATAAATATTTATTGTATAAAAATTGTTGTTGATTTTGAAAATGTACCTACGATTTTTTGGTGTAGTTTATATCGAAGAAGATATTTGTTCTACAATTTTTCTTTTCGATTTTCCCAAGTTATTTCAGAAAACAATTAATAATTAGAGTGTAAGGAGTCTTCATAAAGGATATTTTTTATGAGTGATATTCTATTATAACCCAAGCTCTATTTTTATTCTCCCACATAAGTGAAAAATCCTTGAAAACCGACTATGAAGTCGGTTAAATTAAAAGTCGGTTTTTATTATAAATGATTATAATAAAAAGCGATAGAATTTCTTATTTGTCATAGATAACATAAAAGCACCCAATCCTCGGTAAATTCATCCCCGACGAAAAAGCTCGTAACTGATGCGAAACATCGTTTATACTCAACGCCAGACGAAATTACCATTTTCATCCGGACCTTCGGAGAAAATCATTTGTTATACCACATTAGCCTCCCACGCGTCCAAGTAAACTTCGAGCCCAAAAAGAAATCTCGATTCTTGACCCGAAAATACCCTTCATCCATCACTACCCAGCAGGCTCCTAAAAATTTCCAAAAATCTACTCACAACGTATCAGAAGGTCGATAAGTCAGGGCTCGATTAGTCACGCAGACGCACGCGCGCAGAAATCAATGTGTATGCGCGACGTTTTCATGTGCGCGTTGCCTAAAAATTCTTCACTTTCCGGGGCCGTCTTATGTAGGTACGTGTATACGCGAATATAGCAGGGTATGTATATGCGTGCGTCTGGGGACGTTATGCGCCTGCGCGCGCTAATTCGCTCGTCGATACTTGGACGAATATGATATTCGTCCGGCTGGCTGCTCGGTTGGAATGGAGAGGATTATTTTTGAGTTTGTTTGGAGTTTTTGTGTATTATGGTTAGGTGAAGATTTATTATTTGTGAAATGTATTGTTAGACGTGAGTTTCGAGTAGAAAGAGGAGGAGGAAGAGAGATTTAAAAAAGATTCGTCAATTTTGTGGGTGATAGGCTGAAATAAAAGAGAAAAATAATAATTTATTGTCAAAAAGAAAAAAATCTGTTAATCTTTGTGAGAATAAAAATATTGTAAAAGTATTATAGAGTAACAAAATTTGATCAATGTTTTTTTTTGTTATAGAATGATTAATAAGGAACTTTTCTGAAATATTAAATAAATTTAATTATTGTTTATTTGAAAAAATAGTGATTATGAAAAACTAGCAGACTCATTCGAAAAATTAATAAGAAATTTGATATTCGAATTTATAAGCACGATACAATTACTTTACCGACAGTCACCGAGTATAAACTAAGTCACCTAAGTTAGTACTAGCTGGCGCAGCTGTCAGCATTTCGATTTACTCGGATGAGCTCAAGAAAGAACAAATTCGAAATATTTCTGAAACTGTATGAAATGTCTTAATTTTTTCAAAAGTATTATTTTGATTATATACGTCAAATGTTTATAATGATTTTTTTTTCAATTTAGATTTCACTAAATTAATTTTTTCTTTTTTTCACACCCATTTCTTGTGAGTATTAAAAATAAAATGAGCTTTTATTAATTTTTATTAATTTTTAGAATTTTGTTTTTTAGCATACAATTCAAATTTATTTTTGTAAAGTTTTATGATATTTTACAAGCGTTACACAATTAAAGTTAAAAGTATACACATTTTTTATATTTCTATTTTTATTTAAATAATCGATCTTGTTACATTAAAATCATTTTTATAGTTGTAGGTGGAAGAGAGACGGGTGAAGATTTTTGATGATTTTTAAAATTTTTACGTGACTTATGTAGAATGTAAATAATCATAAAGTGACACTTTTGAAAAATCTTTAAATTATCTGTATTTTTCTAAAAAGAAGTTTTGGGATGGCTATAATAGCTCATTTATTTTATACAAAAAAATTTTTTGTATGGCCTTATCTATGACATTATTTGATAGAATTTAAAAAGAACTTTACATGGTTATTGAATATACTATTTATTTTTTAGAGTGACGTTATTTAAAAGAACGTCGCATTGAAAATTTTGAACAAAGTATTTGAAGTCAAATATTTTAAAAGGATTTTTACGATTGTTCATATTTTAAATTTATATAAGTATTATTTAATATCTTATTATATTTTATTTTTTGTCTTCTATCAAAATTTACAATTAAAATTTAAAATTGAAAAAAAATTTTCAAATAAAATTCATTTCACTTAATGTATATTAATTTTTCGAATCATTTTTTTATTTTACATTTAAAATATTTATTTTGATAATCTTTATATATAGTTTAAAAAATCTAACTGCCTATGAAATGACAGGGACTCTTTTTACCAAAATTTAACCATTAAGCAATGGCTAAACTTACTTAAACCTATTAAAAATTAATTCAGCAAACACTACTGCTAAGTGCATTAAATTTAATTTACCAAACTTTTATATTGCACGCATAAAAAGTTTCAGTCCCAAAGACAACGAGGAGTGTATGTTCAAGCGGCCTGCCTGCATACTCTCCTCGTTTCGAGCTTTGCTCTTCTAGCACACACCTAAGCAGGGTAGGTCTCGAAGGAGACGCGTTTTTACTTTTTTTTCATCCAACAGTCTAGAGGGGGGGTCAGAATTAACTTTTTTATGTGCCCCCTCGAGTCGCTGTGGTGACGATTTTTACCCTACGGTGAAATCGACCTGAGACTCTCTCTCTCTCTCTCTCTCTCTCTCTCTCTCTCTCTCTCTCTCTCTCTTCCTGCTCCGAGAAAATTTACTCCCTTACAGGAGAGTGTAAAGTATATGGAATTTTTAAAGGCGCGGCGGTTTAATAATTTTTTACTCGCTCGAGAGACAGTGAAAAGTTGATACTGACAGTCTCTTTTATTTAGAGGAAATTTTTACGAAAAGTTATTATTTATGGTTGTAATTTATCTAGACTACCTAGTTCCAAGTAAATTTTAAAAATAATATGAAATTTAAAAAAATTTTAATTGTAATAAATGCAATTAATTGTGATTGCACATTATTTTTATACTTTAAACTTAATGGACTTTATGATTATAATCCTACAAGACTGTTTAATTTAAAAAAAATTTTCAAATCTTTTTGTTAATTGACTAACTTTTTTTAGTGATTTATAATTATTAAAAATTTAAGTATAAAAGTAAACTAAAATATTTTCTTTTAAATTTTTAATGAAAAAATTGAACAAATAATTATATCAGTTTGAATCATAATTTGTCGTTTGGATCTATTCGTTATTTAAATCAAGTATATTCTTGTGCACTTTGGTGATATTTTAAAGTATAATAACTTATATGTGTCCTGCGAATATTTTTTTATTAATTATAGAAAATTACTTATTTTTAACCTAATTATGGTAATCTGTAGTCAACCTATTTATGACATAATTCATATTGTATTTGTATTGTAATTTTGTTCAATTCATTTAACAATATTTTTAATTTTACATTTAAAATATTTTCATGATTGTTAAATGATCATTGTCAAACATAGAAAATTACTAAAAAATGAAATACGATTAAATTATTAACTTTTATACAATTTTTAAAACTTACGATTCCATATTGTTTCATTTTATTAGAGAAACTTTTTTATCGATCAAATATTTCTTAATTAATATAAGTAACTAATTAAGAAACTAAAACATACTCATAATTTAACTAAAATGTGATTTTTATTTACTATCAATAAATTTCAAAACGTGTGGTGTAGATAAGTATAATGGCAAAAACATTTTTAAGAACAGTGCTCTGTAAAATTATAAATCAAACTTAGATGTTACCCTATGTAAAATTACTGTTATAACCAGCTGTTTTATTTTTTCATTGATAAAACAAAGAAGATACTTCTGATACTTGAACAATTTTGTTATTAATAATATAGTTATGATATCTTTATTTGAATTTAAAACATTTTACAGTTTTGTTTGTGTATATATTTTTTTTAATACAAACAAAAACATACATTCGCAAATATTGTAATTTGATATTTTATTACGGTCTTCTATTTGGTCCATTCGATGAAGCAGCTGAAAAATGATTTTTTAATGAATGAAACTAATAAAAATTATTAAACATTTTTTTATTATTTAATATTTACGTTTTTCTGTCGAAGTTAAACATCCTGGATGACATTGAAAATGTAGAAAAGGATTACTACACATAGTACAATCAATTGTCGGTGCCTATAAAATTATAAAAGAAAATATATCAAAGTAATCTAAAAATTAAAGTTTAAAAAATGAAAGTTATCACTTACCAGCACCGGAAATTGTTGAAAACATGGCCAACTTGAAGGAAACATGCAACCTCCTGATCCTCCACCAATGCCAATCGTAATTTGTGGTGTTTGGCAATTACATCCAGCTGCAAATTTGTTTGGAATTAATCATAAATATACTTTTTCAGTCTGATAGTAATTAATAACAATTTTTTAACAGTACAGTTTTACAGAAAAAAATGCTTGGTAAATCTAACCAAGTAGCACTTGGTAAAATATAATTTGTTG
>JAPYZA010004376.1:0-13612 GCA_030522685.1 Eupelmus azureus | reverse complement strand
GGAAACCCAAGGTAATTGGTGAATATAAAAAATTAATATGTTATATTTTCAAAGTATTTTTTTCAGTGTAGTAATAATTTGTGAAAACGTAAAAATCGTAATAAATGAAAACTTTTCAGAAATTGAAATGTAAATTTTGGATTGTTTTTATAATTCATAAAATCTTACGTATATTGTAAATAGATTTTGAAAATGTTAATATAAAAACTAGTTACAATGAGGTAAATATTTTTTCCAATTACGTTTGATAGCATCGTCAATAAAAGAATTAGTTTTTATATTAATAATAAAAATAAATCGATTATTGAAATGAAGTAATTATACATTGACGTCTTTTCCTGTTTACAAATACAAATAAAAATATACTCACGACAAGGACAAAACGCACTCGGGTATACCGGCGGTAACTGATTATTAATAACGTTATTCACTACTACACTACAGCCGGTGCCGGTCCCATTTTTACAATCCGGAGGTCTTGGAGGAGGCACAGTAGTAGGAGGAGGATTAGTGCAATTCGGCGCGGGCTGGTGATTCTCGATGAAAATGTTGGTGGTAACGTTGGGCCGAGGCGATTCGGTACAGTTGCCGTCCTTACATTCGAAGGTGGTCTCCCAGGTTTTCGAGTAGGTCTCAATCAAGCGTTTCTTGCATTGCGAATGACAGTCGTACAGGCACGACGAGGTATAAGTGCAGTTGTGCAGCACGCAATCGTCGACGCAGTTTTTCGGGTGGCCTGCGAAATAGTTTTATTAGAATCAGGATTTTTTTATGTTTGAACGAAGATGTGTTCTGCGAGTTTAGCGGGATGACTGGGGCAGCGGTATGTATTATTATAGTTTTAGCGTGTATTTTAATAGTGTGGTTATTTTCATGAACTTTATTTGACTACTTTTTATGTGCAACTAGGGAGGAAAATTGAATTTTTCTAGGGTGGATGATGCTTGAAGGAGCCCGAGATGGACACGAGTGCTCAAAACATCATTTGAGTCTGAAAAAGTTATTTCCTCCCTTGTTAGTTACTGTAATGCTTTTTTTAACAAATACATGTGTAGACCCTTTTTTGTGCACGGAAAAGAAATGGAAAATTGAAGGCTATTGTATATTATTTAATTTTCAAAAATGTTAAATTATTACAAAATCTCTAAAATTTACAAAATTTGCAAATATTTAAAAATTGTTTTTTAATTATCGAAATTTTTAAAATTTTAAAATTGTTTTAATATTTTAATTTACAAAATTTCGACTATTTTCGAGTAGCGAAAGAAAAAATATTTCACTAAATATTCACTAAATATTAAATATATTAAAATAACATTCAAATAAAATTAACATTTTTAATTTATTTTTTTATTCAAATCGTGATCTTAATTTTAACATATAAAAATTACCAAAAGCCTTACATCATTTGTACTTTAATTGCAAGTAGAAGTTTGTCCCTAAGATTATGTAGCTTATAGAGTGTACGTATATACGAAGGTTTTGTTAAAAATCTACTTTTGTTTTAATCTAAATATTAGACTGTAAAATAAATAAAAAAAATTTTTCTTAAAATTTTTGTAGTTAACTGAAATGTAAATTTATATTGAAATACCTTTCCATTCTATTTCTTTAACTGTTGAAAATAAATATCAAAAAGTGTACTACTTCGCCTCATTCTCCTCTATTCGGATTCATTTTATTACCGTAAATCAATTCTCTAACTATAATATCTAAAAGAAGAAAAATAATCAAACTTGCAAAAATCCTACCTAATCCACCTTGCTGCCTCTTCTCGCGTATCAGACACCTAATGTAGGTGCGATAATCCGAGTGCTGCTTGCACTCGTGCATTAGATGGTGTTGGCTCCGAGGTTCGGTCCCTACCCCCGATTGCTGCTCCGGTGTTATCTCATTATCGAGGTGCTCGTGCCCATGGCGATGCTCCAGTTCGTCGGATGCTGCCGTTGCCCAGTATATCTCGAAGCTGCAAAGCTGCAGGCAGACAAGAATGAAACAACTCCTTGACTGCATGGTTGATAATACGCTTAAAGACGCAACGGATGCTATAGTTTATATACTCCACTGCGGGTACAATGACCGGGACTACGCGTTGACATAACCTGAATGCGTTTTCTTTTTTATTTTTGATTATTTTTCAGATGGGGTATTCGTACTATTTGCACTCTATAAGCATCTCCAGTGCGCTTCGGCTGGAAGTAAATTTGCACTGATAATCTCGGCGGTTTACGTGCCAATACAGAGACACTATGTTGCGGAGTCGGGTTGGTCCTTTTTTCTTTTCTCCCTCGCTTTCTTGTCAAGCGAATGATAATATTAGATTTATTTGGAAAGTTATCTGTGAAACAATTATAGACACGTTAATATACTTCGATACTTCAGCTTTTCAATCTTTTGTAGCTTAAGATCAAATTATTAATATTCTGTTTTATATAAAATGTAATTTCTTTTTGAGAATTGTGGTGCACAGTAAACTGTAATTAATGATGTTCATAAAATTGTATAAATATTAATTCATAAAATAGCTTATTAGAGTTGTAGTTGCAGGGATTCTTGCCTGCGTGATTGATTATTAAAGATATTAGACAATGTAAGTTATAAGCGCTGTAGTTTGGATAGATGACCGGTCGGTCGCATCAACTAGAGCTATTTCAATGATGTCTTCTATTGTAACTCTTCTTCTGCGTCAGTAGGTATTAGCTAAGGGAATGCTAGAGTTTTCATAAAAGTGATTTCTACTATCGACTTTTTCAGTCGGATGCTTCTCGAGGTTAGTTTAGAAAAAGTAGAGATGAAGAAAAAGAGATAGAGTGAGATTTTCTTAGATACAAATTTTATAAATAATAATAGAAAATAACACTTTATAATTTATTTGGATCCGATCGATGATAGTAGTTTAATAATATACTATTTTAAAGATTGACAAAAGAAAATATGTAGAGTTTAAAGAATTTATTATATGGAAGATAATTTTATCTTTTTACTTACTTTATCATTATCTTTAAATAATCATAAAACACACATATCCTACGCTAACGTACACGTACAGTGAACTTTATCAATTAATTTTTATTTAGTAATAAGATAAATGACAAGCTATTTCATAATTTACAATACAGAACTTCAAACTTATTATTAAGTGAATAATTATATTTTATTTTTTATTTTTGGATGAAAAATTCATTCTTGCTATTACAAATAAAAACAAATCGTTGCCGACCATTGGTACTTAACAGTAAATATATACGTATCTGTATACAAACCAAGTCAATATTAAATACTGATCTTATTTGAACAAAGAAAAGTCTATTTCTCTAGAGAAAATTTCTATAGTTTGAAAGAATTTAGAATGGAGGTATAAATCATCAGCGAACCACAAAATGTTTGAAGCAAAACTATTAAAGACTATTATAAGTACTAATTTTCGATAAAACTAGCTTGACAGGAGACTTGAATTCTGTTTATTTTTTGAAAAATTTTAAATAGACTTTAATTCTACTTTTTTTTTGAAAAACTATAATAACCAAATTTAAACAATAAAAACAAACATTAAAATTAAAGACTTATAAATATCTTCATAAAAGTAAACATTATAGATAATAAACACAAATGTAGAAAAACATTAATTTGTAAAAAAAATCAAAATTGAACACTGAGCTAGCCTTGACAAGGACAAAATCCACTTGATAATCACGAAAATAGATACAGGTGCCCGTTACATGCTAGTTCCATTAAAAATGATATGCAGAAATGTCGTTATAATAATGTTTTTTTATCGAAAGGTAAAATTATACTAGTTTACACTTTTTATTTATGTATAGTCTTATTAATAAGTTATACTTTCTATTTTAAAGGTTTTAAATTCCTAAAATGAGTAAAAATTGTAAAATACTATTGAATTTAAAACTGATCTGTAACTTATTTTTTGAATGAAGTACACAAATATGATTTCTTATTTATTAGAATATAAAATTTGTATATACTATTGAAATTAAAATATAACATAAGGCAACAATATATTTCATTAATATTTATTAACGAAATTAAAATATTATAAATTTTAATAGTAATAAAACTTTATGGTATTAAATCAAGAATTAGTTTAAAAATTAATGCTCTGAATAAACTTTTATATAAAGTATTATGCAAGTATAATTATTTTTTATTGTAATACTTAATTTTTTAATACAATTGTTTCATTGATTAATTTTCTTTTATTATTGAAAATTGAAATACTTACTAAAAACATAAAGTTAAATAGTTTTTAAATATTCTTTAAGAAAAATAGCTAATTACTTAAAATAAACTGATATAAAATTATTATTTTTATAAAGTTTTGTATAATCTACATAAACATTTATTAAAAATTTATTTTAAAAGTTACTGATATTACTTCTTCTTTATATCCTAAAGATGAATTCAATATTTTTGCTTGACTAAAATTTTAATTTTATTATCTGTTACACACAACTGTTAAAAAATAACCTTTATTTTTTTATTTATAAATACTTTCATAAATTAGCATAAATTCGTCATAAATTTGTTTTTAAGTTACTTTGTGTAAAAAACTCGATTTCGCGCACATTCGAATCAAAAAGGATGTCAATCTCTCTTTGTGCGTGTTGCATTTGCCTTTGATAATTTATTAAGTCAGTTATTAATATATTAATATATTATATGTGCGCGATATTTTTATAATTCCGCGGACTAAAGAATTATTCATCTTCGTACTAATTTTCTGTAAATCATCGTTGTTTATAATAAATAAAAGTTGCGATATTTCTAACAGTTCATGTTTTTTTTTTGTTTTGTTGATTTTCTAATTGACCTACTCTTATTTTATTAACTAAATTGTTACTATCAGCGTGATACAATCGATCTCTGCTATTATATAAGATTCATTCAAGAGAACAAAACTGATCTAGGTGCTGTGATAAATAAAATTACAATACTAACCAAATAATGTATTGTGTATTTTTACCCTACATATGTCACTTTTCTTTTCATTATTTCTGTTAATGAATAATAGGATAAAGAAAATAACGAAAGAAACAAGTGAACTTACTCTTGTGTGTCATCAGTGCGTAAAAATGATTTTGCCTTCAGTTCTCTTCAATTCAGTTTATGCAATATATTATATTTCAAAATGCGTTCTGTTAATATAAATACGTAAAAACATGTTGTTTTCGTATTACTTATTTGTGTTAGCGTACTATCGAAATAAATTACTTGACTCTTCCAATAATTGGATTGATCCGTTTTTAAAACAAGTTGCTGTTGAACTTACACCGTATCAGGTCACAATATTCCTGAATGAGAAAATCACTAGCACTCAAGGAAATTTAGTTTTTAAAAAAATTTTAAGTGTTTTTCCTACGGTTGTCATCGATTTAGCCAATATGAAGATCGCCGACGATTATAGAGCTTTGAAGTTACCAATTCACGAAAATCCAAGAACTGCTCGTGTACTATATGTTATTTTGCAAGATCAAATAACTGATAGAATATCATTTCGACGTCTTAAAGATAATTTTTATATATTCGTTCATCTTGCAGCAATACCGACTCGACCGAAATGTTTAATTGTATTGATTGGATGCGACACTAGTCTATATTATCGTGATTTAAAAGAAATGTTTCAGTTCACTTGGTCATTGAAGTTCCTCGACGTATCTGTTGTATGCATTAATTACCATAATAATCTCATAACAAGAGTTTCGTATAATCCATTCATGGATAGTATAGAAAGAAGACAATTGATTTTTAAAAATCTTTTATTTCCTGATAAATTAAGAAATTTGAATAGGTACCCCTTTAAAATACCTCTATTTCACAAACCACCTTATTTGTATTTGCGCACAAATCAGTACAATGAAATTATCAAAGTAAACGGTCTTTGTTACAGATATTTTGAAATATTTTCTAAAATTATTAACGTTACTGTAAAATTTGTTAAAATTTCCAACGTAACAACATATAAAAAGGTAAAAAGTATTTATAAAATGTTAGAAAATAACGACTTCAACATGATAACAATACCAACTCCAGTGTCAACTGTATTAAACTCATTTGATATTGTAATAGGTCGACATTTTATGAACAGTAATTTTGTTATCCTTGTTCCAAATTTGACTCGATCCAAATTAAATCTACCAGCCTCCATCAGGACATTATTTATTTTATTTATTTTGCCTATAATTATTACAATTTGTATTGTCTTTGCAAGAATTTTTAAATTTTCTCATAAAACATGGAAAGTTTTGACGATAATACAAATTTTGATGAATATTACGTTAAAAAGCCATCCACAAGAATCTGCTGAACGCATAGTCTTTTTCACATTAGTATTGTTGTCTATGCATTATTCAACCGATTTAATTGCGCAACTCACCGATATTACCCTTCTACACGAGGATGTGCCTTTCCGAACACTGGAAGATATTTATGAATCTAAATTACCTGTGTACGTGGGAGAGTTACACTTCAGAAATTTACTAAATAATAGCAACGGGATGATACAGCAAATTTTAATGAAGGCTAAAAGGGTAAAAAACATTAAAGAGTGCTATAAAGCAAACCTAAAATTTAAAGCATCAATTTGTATAACCTCCAAAACTAGCGGAAAATATGCTACTGAGAAATATAGAGCTAATAATGATAAACAAGTTATGCGAATGACCGATCTCTCAATATACCATGACATTGCACCGTTTCCTTTCGAAAAGGCTTCGCCATTTGTTGAAAAATTTGATGCTATTACGCAAAGGCTCATTGAATCTGGCATTCCTTATGTTTGGAAAGCTCGGCAAAGAATTGTAAAATTTCAAAATATTGATACTGATGATGAAGATGATGAATATAATTTTGCAATGCAATTGTTTATATTAGCAAGTGTGGGATACTTCATTTGCATTATTGTATTTTTTAAGGAATTATTATCTACATGTAAATCAAATTTATCGAAGAATTAAAAATGTGCATCAAAAGAATTTTTGTTCATCAAATAAACATGTACTTTCGTAAAGTAATAAAGTTATGTTTCATTATTTCAAAAATTTATTAAATTTGAGAAACCAAGAGATAAGTATACTTTTTGTACAAATTTTCTTCAAATGCGCTGTAATTAAGTTTTAACGAAACTAGCGTCAATTAACACAAATTATGTGTTTTTCTCTTTGTGATCAATCGACACTAACATTTACTAAGATATAAAATGATATACTGAATATTTTTGAAGCTTTATTCAACTGAATTTAGTTTGACACTATTTTGTTTCATAAGTTTTATATATTATATTTTTTTATGTAAGAAATTTATATATTGTAGATGAAATGTACAAAACCGTGACATAGTTGCCCTTCTTTTTATAACTATCTACAACTATGCAAAATCTGAATCCATAATAAGAATGCATTAAAAATTGCATTTGAACAAATTTTTTTAACTATTAAAATTTTTTTAAATTATGGAAATAAATAAGCTTCGACTCTACATTAGAATTCAATAGTAAATTTTATAGGCGCATAGCCATCCTTTTAAATTCAATTTTCTCTTGGCAGAATGATTTTATTGTTCCTTATTAGGATTTAATAATAAGTAATTCTATTGATCACCATGTACACGAAATAGTTTAAAGTAGCGAGTCACGTTATGCAGCAATAAGCAGAAATAGCTAAAAACACCCCTTGTAACGGCATCTCTTAAAATTTATAGGTACAGTTAAGAAGGTAAACTGCAACTAAATTACAAGAATTTTCAATATTGTTTGAAATATAAATTGATTAGAAACTAAATTGAAAATAACGCAATGTGTTTGAAATTTATTTAAAAATTTTAAATAAGTCATGTAAAAATAAAAAATATGTGTATAAACGATTGCTTGTTTATGGCGATCAATATAGTCACTTATTACTAAACAAAGATAATTATCTTTGAAAATTAAGGTTTATGTATCCAGAGAAAGTTTTTTCAATAGTAAGATATTTTAATCTATATTATATTTTATAAAGTAATCATTGTAAGTATGGAAATATAAATTTTTTTCTACTAATAGCACTATATAAGCCAAGAAAAATATTACGTGTCTTTATTTAATTGAGGTTAATAAAATTTGAAAATTTTGTAATTAATTTTAGTAGCTTAAATTTAAAATTAAACGTACAAGTATAAAGTAGTAAATCTCAGCACACTTTGACAAAATAAGTAAAAGTTTCCTTATATATACATGTACTATGATCTTAACGCCACTACATTAATTCGGTTTTCAAACCACGCCTCAATGTCCAATCATAATAACATATTGACCGTAATTGTTTCTGTCAAACAAAAAATGATAATATTTAGGTTTGCTTTTTATAATTTATGAGAATAAAAGTTATCTTTCATCAAGGCCAGAGGGGACGGAGCAGTTAAAATATTTTTTTTTGAAAACAATGTTGAAGAAATAACTTTCAACAAGGGCAATTTTTTTTGTATTTGTATTTTGAACTTGTATTTAGTATTTTGAAAATATTTAAAGTATTAGAATATGTGCTCTATTTTTTTTATTTTTTTTTTTATGGCCCTATTGTAAAAAAGTAATAAATTGTGTACACTGTTATTATAATATTGAAATTTTTATCGCCAAAGTTACAATACTTCGTATAAAGCTTACATTGTGCAAAATTTTTAAATTTTCATCTTCATTAGGATTATAACTTACATATCATAGAATATCGATTATCCCATGTTCTTACATTAATTAATTTACAATATGACTCATTTACTAAAGATTATTTTGGCCTTTGGATTTCTTATCAACGATCACCACTTTAAAATTGTTTGTTCTGCAAAATGGCTAAATTCGTTACTAGTTCATGTCAAAAATGAAGTAAAACCATATCAAATTACAATCTTTACAAATGAAAAAGTCAACAGTAATAATCATCAGCAGAATAATGCTTTTAAAAGAATGCTTAGTATATTTCCTACAGTTTTAATTAACTTAGGCCAACAACAAATAAATGGTTCTGGTATAAACAAAACTCTTATGTTACCGGTTCACGAAAATCCAAGAGCAGCTCGAATCTTGTACGTAATATTTCAAAATCAAAGAACTAATAAAATGTACTTCCAAAATTTAGAAAATATTTTTAATTTGTTCGTTCAACTCTCACCAATACATCCTAGGACAAAATGCTTGATTATGCGTTTCAACTATTCTTTCGAGGGTAATTTAAAAAATATTTTTCAATATATTTGGGCATTGAAATTTATTGACGTTGTCATCTTAAAAATCGATAGCGATACAAGTACAGCTACAAAAGTATTGTATGATCCTTTTACTGATAGGATCAGTGAAAGCTACTTGAGTTCAAAGGATCATCTTTTTCCAGATAAACTGAGAAATACCAGCAACTATCGATTTAAAGTGCCAGTTTTCTACGACCCGCCTTATTTGTTTGAGATTAGAAAAGGTAATACAATAGGAGCTGGAGGTCGTTACGTACAATTTTTAGAAATCTTTTGCCAAACTATCAAGGCAAAAATAGATTACATCAGTACGAAGCATAAATCTTACCAAGAAAAGAGAAATATTTATAGAAGACTCTTGAAAAATGATTTTAATATGATTGTATCTCCAAGTTTTGTGGGAATACTTTTTACAGCAAATTATGTAATAAGTCGATCGTTTATAACAGGCAAAATTATCGTGATCGTTCCAAATCTGACTTCCACGAAAGTCAACATTTCCTCCAGCACTTTGGCTTTCGTGGCGATTTTACCGTTCATCGTGGCGATCTATTCTGTTCTCATAAAAATTCTAAAGATTTCCTCCCAGTTTTGGAACAGCTTAAGGATATTTCAAATCTTAATGGCCATTCCAACAGAGAAGTCGACAATAAAGTCGGAGCGAATAATTTTTTCTACTTTGGTTTTATTGTCGATGATCTACACAACGGACTTTGTCGCACGGCTGACGGACATGAATCTTTGGAAAAACGAATTAACTTTGAACACATTGGAGAAGATATACGACTCCAATCTTCCTGTTTTTATCAATGAAGTCTTATTCGATCAAGTCTTTAATAGCAGTGACGAAATAATGAACAAATTAAAATCTAGAACTAGCAAAGTTCTTGACATCGTTGATTGTTACGAGCTCAATATGAATCATGAACCATCGATTTGTATCACCTACTCCAACGGCGAGGCAGAGAATCTCGAAGCCTACAGATCTGTTGACGATGAGCCAATTATGAAGATGACCGATCTTTCACTACAAGAAGCTTTTGCGGCTTTTCCCTTTGAACGTGCTTCACCCTTCGTTGAGAAGTTCGATATGATACTGCAGAGGCTCATGGAATCAGGAGTTTCTATGACCTGGGCTTTACGGTCTCAACATTTTCACTTTCAGAAAAATGATAGTAATAGATCCAAGGTTCCAAGTATGTCACATCTATTGTATTATGTGTTGAAAATCGGATATTTAGTTTCTTTTTCTGTGTTTGTGGGTGAATTGTTGTTTGAACATTTACAGTGTTTGTTGCATTGGGGAAGAAGATGTCGAAAAGCTGTTGTTTTTCTATTTCGAAACTTATTAAGTTACTAAGAACTGTCATATTTTGTAGATTATTTGTAATATTAATAGATTATTTAAGTAGTATTTATTAATTTAAAATTGTTCGGAAACGATAATTTTAGAAACGTTACTTTTAAAATTAGGTATCACTGCAATTTTTCAAATTATGCTTGGATCAAAGGGTTAATTATTTAGTTTACACTACTAGACAAAATATCGCCCCATTTTCCATATATTTTCTTGCAGCATGATAAAATGTAGGTAACTAAAAGGTAGTTAGTACAGGTCTGAATTTATAGTAGCCACATGAATATACATTTTTTAAAATTATTATTTTATAAATATTAAAATTAAATTTACTAATAAATATATTTATATCACAAACTAATGTACATACATAATAATAAAAAATATGTATGAAAAATTAATTGCAATTAATTCCTGATTATACTTGAAAATATGGCCATATATCACGTTGTTTTTTTACATTGACGTTGAGAAATTTTCGAAAATTAAAAATTAAATACGAAAATATCGTTTCCCGTATTCTTGATAACATCAAGGGTTTCATATCTTAACCCATTACAGATAACTATGTATTGTGCCTTATTTCCCAGAGAACAATGTAAAATTTTTCAAATCATGATTGAACCCTGTTTACTAATATAGTTTAAACCATTTGTACTTTTACAAGTAAAACTTATTACGCGTAATCTTAGATTTACTTTCAGTTCAAATAGTTTATTATAAAATAATAACAAAGAATCAATAACAATGAAGGCATTGGATTCGGCAAGAACAATACCATTTCAGCCTTGCGGACACTTCTACGCTTGCAAAATTTGCGCCGAGCACATAAGAGAGATGTCGAATGAATGCTCTACTCTTATATGCAATGTCTTACAGAAAGATTCAACGGACTTATTTTACCTACAAAAATGATTGTCACTTGTTTCAAATAATAATTGAACCTTGTTCATTGGCGACATTTTGCAATTATTTTGAAAGTTCTATTGTTTGGAGGTGACGATAGTAACTTGGAAAATATTTTAAAATTTTTCTAAAAATCCTAATTGAACTACCTTAAGTATATCCATGTAAGTTACATTCTTAATAATTGACAAATTTTCATGAACGTATTGATACGCGAACTATCTTAAATTTGTGCGCGTGATAACAAATTATTTAATTGTTTTTATAATTATTTCTAAATTAATGGCATACGGTGTCCAATGCACATAAATATTATGCACATTAATATTATGCACGAAAAATTAAATCATTAATTTCGTTTACATTATGCCTTTTTAGTTTTGCACGAAATTTATTATTAAAATAATAGTATTAGATCGATGATCATAAAAGGTCCTGAATAAAAGTTTTGTAGTTAAGTTTTTACATTTCATGGAGTAAAATTGTATAGAAATTTTTTCAGAAGCATGAAAGTTAAACTTAATGAGATATATAAGATGAAAGATAAAATTTGTTGCTCAAGCTCATTACTTATAGTAACTACTTTTATAATGACTATATATTTTTAATAGTAAAATAAATGGTTAAATCAATAAAAAATAATTACTAATTATTTAATTGTTTTTCTAATTATGAAAATTTTAGATGTTATTTGTTGCCCTTGCAGGACAAGTGTAAAACTTTGATAAAGAAAGTTTTATTTTTAGGCTTAACATAGTGTAGCTCTATTGGTCCTCATCGTTTTTTTTTGCCTTTCGAGGTCGAAATTGCAACCTTTGCAATCGGACACAGTGGTACTTTTGACCCGCTAGGCAACAAAATATTTTTTTTAACAATAAGACTTTAAATAATTTTTTATTAAGGTTTGTAACTACTATACAGTTTGTAGCTACGAACCATATATCATTTTGGAAAATTTGAGTTGTCCATATTGTGCTCCAAATCTTTAATACTGCCTACAGTACTGTTTATTTATGTATACATTTTTTATTAATTTTTTAGAAAAAAATTAATAGATGCACATGTGCAAAATATTAGTGCTAATGTATTTATAAGTGAACAATACACACATAAGTGGTTTTAAAAATTATTTATTAATTTTCTTCAGAAAAGTAATCCATTGATGATATATTACTACCCTAAAGGAGCATTTTAAGTTCAGTCTAGTTTAAATTGATGCATCGGTTAGTTCAAAAATTTGTGGTAAGTAAGTAAGTATAAAAGCCAAAATATAATGTTTCTTTCATCATAATATAGAACACTCAAATGTTTACCATTTTATAACTGAATCACCTAATCACAAACAATCACGAATGTATTACATTTGAGATATTACTTGGCGCCGACTTCAAAAAGTTACAATTATGCCACATTGTAATAGTCATTATTTTTCACTTTCTAGAGCAGTTTTGAATCCTTCTGATGCCCGTATATAATTATTCCACATTTTTTGAAGTAGGTTATATTTTTTTTCAAAAGTTATTTTATCTAAATTTATCTTTGCCAGGTTTGTGGATGGTATCATATTTGCATGTCTCCGTTTCTTGAGATTTCTCTATTTAATAGATCATCATCTGTAGTACACGTATGCAAATTTTTGTATTTTTAATAAAAATGTTTTCTGCTACAGCTTCAAGAGTAGTGTTGATTGAAAATTCTTCGGAGTATAGGTTGTTTTTGACAAGAATTGAAACATCCCCACTGGCTGCTAGACAGATTGTACGATTCTTATTGTGGCACGTATAATTTTTCAAATGGATTTTTCGGGTATTCTTTAGGTTAGTCTTCTGGATCCAACTAACATAGGTGTCAAAGTCGATGAATAATTTTTGTAGGTATTCGAATTGACTGTAGAAGCCATTGCAATTCCATTGAATAATAGTAGCCATTGTTGAATTATTATTGTGTGTTGGTCATATCATCTTATTAATTATCTGAATTGATGGGGGTCTGTATTAGTGTAAAGTTACTAGACGGATCTTTAATAGTGCGTTCATACTGGCTGGTATTTCAAAAAATTCAGAAAATTCCCAAGTCATGTATCGAGACTTGTACATACGTATCTGGATTGCATATTAT
>JAPYZA010004375.1:0-13928 GCA_030522685.1 Eupelmus azureus | reverse complement strand
AAAAAAAAAGAAATAAGAGCGCACGATAAAAGGAGAGTATGGCCCGAGGGCAGTGGCTGCTGGCGCGCGAGCGCGCCTCATGGGTTGAGACGAGTCGGCCGAGCGAGTGCCGGTTTAGTCGAACGCGAAACCGGCCTCCTCGCGCTGCGCAATCTCCCTGTGGCCGTCTTTTTTCACGAAAACACAATTCGCGCTCCGTAAACACGTTGACATGACAAGACCGTTGCCTTGCCTGTGAGTTTTGGCCTTATCAGAGCCGTTTTATTATCTGTTGCGATCTTTTCATTGTTTTTTCTCGTAAATTTTTCAGTTAATATATCTTCCTTCTTTTTTAATTTTATTTTGAAGTTCTTTGGTTTCTAACTAAATTGGGAAAATTATATTTCACAGGTTCGTTATTGTTTTATTAGCCACGACTGTTTCTGCAGATGTACTCGTCAACGATGACTTATCAAACTCAGGATTACCAGAATCCAGTAAAAGTGATAAAATTTTGGAAGTCACTGAAAAAAGTCAAATTCCAAACTTAAACAAAACTAATAATAATTTATCGACGAGCGGAAGTGAAAAGCATTCAAGCGAAACTATTCAACAATCAACGAGATTTAAAAAGTTCAACGACACCGGTACGCTGCGAGAAACGATGCTTGAAATCTCGAAAAACGGAGGCATTGAAAACAATTTAACGATAAAAGGCATTCAAGAGAGAAAAGTAACGAAAGAAGCTATAGCTTCAGAGGCAAAAGACAGTAAAATAGACGAGGAGTCGGATTTCATCGAACCGCGAGAAAAAGACTTTATCGAGGCCGCGGATTTTGGAATTGAGGCGATGAATAATTTGTATTTAGTTAAAGAGCCGAAATTATACTCTATGGGTTGGTGAATTTCGCATAAGTTTAAAAATGAGTAGTTAAAGTTTTCTTAAAGTTTAATCAATGAAAATTTTTATAGGTCTTTTCTTGGGCCCAAATAATCCAGCGAGATACGTTGCTGCATTCAATGATCAGACTGAAGAAGCAAAGCAACTCGCAAAATTCGGCTATGCAGCTCTCGAAGCTGCTAAAAAGTTTCGCACCAAGTAAGCAAGTCCTTTATTTAAAGGAATATAATGACCAAAAGTTTAAAGATTCCCATCTTTGATTGCTAAATGATTAGAATCTCAATTTAATAATGGGGTATCGTTTAAATGGTTAAAATAGCCTGTTTGAAAAATCGTATATTTCAGATTCCCCGACATGTTGAGGCAAGCAACGATTCGACAAAGCAACGAAAAGACTACACTTAGACAGCAGTGCCCGAACAGAGGGACTCCGGTATGTCCTACAGCAAGCTTAAGATACAGAACAACTGATGGCAGCTGTAACAATCACAAAGAACCTTGGTGGGGCTCGGCAATGTCTACTATGCAAAGGTTTTTAATTTTATATTAAAATAGTGCCTATTTCATAGTATAATTTATCAAAAATTTAATCATTCCAATTTTTAAACAATAATTAATATAACTAAAAGACGCTAAGAACTGCGTATCAGTTTATTATTTTAGTTTAGTTTATTTTATCACACTATAATAAAAAATATTCTCATTCATTTTTCTACTAAATTCACTATTGAGATTCAATAAATTATTGTAAAGGAAAAGTATAAATGATTTTGTGCAGATTTTTATCTCCAGTATATGAGGATGGCATCCAAACCATTCGAAGATCCGTAACTGGAAATCTTTTGCCAAGCGCGCGACAAATCAGTGATTACATTCACCAAGCGCGCGATGTTCCTCTCACATCCGTCACGCATATGCTAATGCAATGGGGACAGTTCATAGATCATGACATCACAGGTAAAAATTAAGCCTTGATACACAGTAAAAAATTTGATTCTGTGTCTGACACACAATGCGTGTAATTGGATTCCGTTTTTTAAACTCTATTTGTATAATTAAGACGCAGAATCTATGTAGTTCTATATAGTACAGGTGTTTATCCTTTTATGCAAGATTTGCATAGTTCTTGATTTTACCAAAATAGAAAATTTTCAACCGTGTAGCTTTTTACAAAACTAAATTTTCGTCATTTAACCAATATTGTTAATTGATCAAATACATTCTTAGCCACTGGTCAGAGTAGAGCATTTAATGGTTCAGTGCCACAATGCTGCTTAAATGGTGGACTGGGCTTTCAACCTCCAGAATTCATGGTAAAAATAAAATTTATTTTTAGAGACTGTTCATTTTTTAAGTCTACTACGATAAAAGTCGTTTATTTATTTAAAAACTTTAGCATCCAGAATGTCTACCTATAGCCGTACATCCAGACGACAGTCACCTCGGTGAGTTAGGCGTTCGATGCTTGGAATTCGTCAGAAGTGGTCCAGCTCCAAGGGAGGATTGTGAATTCGGAGCTAGAGAACAACTTTCTCAAGTAACGAGCTTCATTGATGCGTCGACTGTTTATAGCAGTAGTGCTCGTCAAGGTGACAGTCTTCGTATCTTTCGAAATGGTAATTATTTTGTCTTAATATGTTATATTAATATCATTATGAGTTAGTCTTACAAGGAAAGTGTATTAATTGTTTGAGGCATAAAATTTAATCTTCTGAATTCTTTTATTCCAAAAGCTGAAAGAGCTGTTGTAGTTAAAACTATATTTCAAAAAATCAAAATGGAAAATTTTTAATTTATCTTGAGAAAAATATTGAAAAAAATCTACATAAAAGTTTCAAAACGGAAAATCAAACTAGAAAATATATTTGTATTTTTATTCGTCAGAACTAAAGAATATTAATTTGATCAAGTTATGATAGTTCGAATTTAAAAAAGGAAACTGAAACACTAATCAAACTATAGAACCTGCTGATATTCACGATATTTACGATTTGTCAGTGAATTTCCGTTGTTTATTTGAATTTCTTTTGAGCATTATTTAAAACTTGTATGAACTGGATTATCCAAAATAGAATTCGAAGCTCTTTTCTTTAAATAATATTTAAAAAAATAATAACTTGAGTTTTTAAACGGTTAAACAGTACGCGACTACAGGAACTTTCTTGTATTTTAAAACATGTAATACTCTTCTTCTCAGCAACTTGCGAAACATTACAATACTTTGCTAATTCAAAGTTTAACTTTCAGGCCTTATGCAGTACGGCAAAATTCAATCTCGACGACCAGTCCTGCCTCGCGATGATTCAGATCTCTGCCGACGAGGCTCTTTATCAACGAGTTGCTTCAAAGCAGGCGATGGCCGTTTAAGCGAACAACCAGCCCTCACTTCGCTTCACGTCGTCTTTCTACGTTTACATAATCGTTTAGCCACGCAACTGGCAGCGCTCAATCAGCATTGGGGAGATGAGAAAATTTTTCAAGAGACTCGCAAAATTGTAGGTGCTGTCGTCCAGCATATCACCTATCGCGAATTTTTACCGATTGTCTTAGGTGAAATTTTGATTCTTAGATATTGTCCTTTACCTTTATTAGCTTGGATTTTCTATGTTATTAATTAATTCTGCAATTGTTTCAATAGGTCACGATGTTATGAAAATATTTGATATCGAACTACTTCGTAAAGGCTATTACGAAGGCTACGATCAATCGATCAATCCAAATATTGCTAATGCTTTCTCAACTGCTGCCTTTCGGTTTGGCCATTCTTTAGTTCAACATAGCTTCGTTCGATTTGACAAAAATCATCAACCTATATTCAATAGTAAGAGATTTTCTACTGACCTATCTGTTCAAAGCATCCAATAATAATTCTGACAAAAAACCTTTATAATTTTCAGACGTGACGATTCACGAAGAATTCACTAATCCCGCTAATCTAGAAACTGTTGGATCAGTAGACCGTATTTTACTGGGGCTGGTAAATCAGCCAGCGCAAAAGAGAGACGAGTTTATATCGGAAGAACTGACAAATCATTTGTTTCAAACTCCCGGATTTCCTTTCGGCATGGACCTAGCATCTCTGAACGTACAACGTGGACGTGATCATGGAATCCCACCTTTCGTCGACTGGAGGCAGCCGTGCTCTTTAAGTCCCATTCGGGATTGGAACGATCTAGAACGCATTATGACACCCGAAGCAATCGCGAAATTCCGAGATCTGTACGCTGCGGTAGAGGACATTGACCTGTTTTCGGCTGGTCTCGCGGAGAAGCCAGTGTCGGGTGGCTTGGTAGGAGCGACGTTCGCTTGCATTATTGCTCAACAATTTCGAGCTTTACGCAAAGGTGACCGATTTTGGTACGAGAATCCGTTCGTTGAAAGCGCCTTCACTTTACCACAACTTCAACAGATTAGGAGAATCACCTTGGCTCAAATTTTATGTCGCACCACGGATAACATTGAAAACATACAACCATTTGTAATGCTGGCTGCTGACAATTTGAGAAACCAACGGCTGGCTTGCGATGATCCAATACTGGATCAGATCGATTTGGAGCCGTGGATCGAAAGACCATTTCAACGGCAAGCTTCGGTAAATGTTGACGAGGAAAACGATAAAAATGAAGAAGATGAAGTGCCGATAAACACTGACGAGCAAGAAATTGAATCAAGAAATGCACCGAAACAAAAGCCGAACCTTAGAATTCCGCAAAGACCGAAGCCAGTTAAAACGAGAATTAATCAGCAAAATCGAATTGTAGTAAAACGGCCTCTCGGGCCTCACGAGAATCTTACGATAGTAGTTCACAATCATGCTATTAATTCACCAATCTTTGTTAGTGATTCTATATATGGATCAAATGTTCATCTACATCAATTTCCCAATTCAGGATCGTTATTACAACGACCACAAGACGACTATCAAAACCCAACGACTCAATCATCTCAGGCTTATGTTCCAAAACCATTGCATCAATTACAAAATTACCCCTTTCCACCAATTAACCCATATTTTCCTCACAATATTGAAGATCCAAATAATCCCAATCCTATAAATTATGGCTTCAATTTAAAGCCACCAAATAACTATTTTTCACACAATGAATTTTATACAACTAATAATGCAAATTTACCAGGAACCAATTTGCCATCAGACCAAAATAATTATAATGGAAATAAAAATCAGGCTGTTTATACAACAACTCAAAAATCAAGACCACCATATCGACCAAGTACAGAACCATCTTATTTTGATTATAACCAAGAGATAGAAAGTAGTTATTCATCAAAGCCAGAATCACCTTACGATCAAAACAGTAACAGGTAAATTTAATAACTGAAAATCTCTTTAAATTATATATTTAGTAATTACTAAACATTGACTAGAAATTACTTTTAAACTTCTATTAAAACATTGTATATTAATTTATTTTATAACAGACCTTATGGAAATAATCATTACTCATCACAAAGTAATAACCAAGATCCATATTCAAACTTTGAACCAAATAATTCAGATCGTGATGAGTTTAATCCTAACTATCAACCAAGACCAACAAAAAGACCAAAACAACCACCTCAAAGTTCCAATGGATATTCAACAAGGCCTAGCAATAAAAGGCCTAATTATGGTTCAACAGATTATTCAAGTAGTGTTTCAGATTTGAGTAATTCTAATTATCAAACAAAACGTACAACTAGTAGGCCACCAAAAAGTACAACGCGTACAAATCCATATTTTTCTGATGGAAATTTACAAAAAGAAGGGGATCAAGAAATGCCTCATTATCTTCACACGCACACTACTTTTTCTAATATACAATATGTACCTACAAAACCTCAAAGACAAAAAGTAAAAGTTAATCATGAATTGCCAAGACCACTAAGTTCTTTACAAAATAGAGAATCTCAAGATGACAATATTGAATCAATAAAAAATCCAACAGCTGCTAGCAATTCACGTGTAAAGAATAATTTAGTTAAAAATAATACAAGTATTCCAAAAAATAAAATTCAGGAAAGCCTAGATGACTCTGCTCAAGAAACTGGAGATAAACTTAAATCTACAACTGCAAGTGCAATTCTTAATAATAAAGTTGAAAATTTAACACAAAAAACTCAACAAAACAGACAGAGGTAATTTAAATCTTAAAAACAAACAAAAATTAATTTTTATTTTATAAATACTTATTAAATTTTTTTTTTTTCAGTGTCACCAATAATACATTTATATTAACTTCAACTTCAAAAGTACCATTAAAAATATCGATAGAAACTGAATCTGATGATAACGAATTACCAAGGCCAATACAACTTAAACATGGAAGTTAATAGTATTTATTTGAATTAGATTTTAATTAGATTGAATTATATTTTTTGTATCTATAAATGATTTTAATATTAGTTTTATTTATTTATTTAATGTATTCACACAAGTAGCAACTGTAGTATAATAATAATAAAGTTAAAATAGTAGAAAAAATAGGTAACTGCGTGTAAAAAAAAATTCGTTTAGTATAATAAATTGTAATATATTGTAGAAAAATTTACTACTGGAATGTATGGTATAAGCAAATTAAAAGTAATAAAAATCGTTTTAAAAATATTCTAATTTAACAATTACCATTTTTTTTTAAGGTATACATTGCTTAATGATAACTGCAAAGATTTATTCATTTATTACACAATCCTTCTAATCACAAACATATGTATTTTGTTTAATAATTATAGAATTATATTATTTTTTATCTCAAACAAATCATAAATAGTTAAAAATGTAAAAAATCATAAAAAATCATAAAAAATCATAAAAAATTTTAATAAAATATATAAGTACTTAACCTAGTGTACCTTTTCCGTTTTAATCCTACATAAAATTGCTTTCTTCTATTTTTTTATTAGTTTCAGCTTCCTGCTTATTCATTTATGTATAAATGATGGTATCGCTTGTAAATCCTTTTTATATTCGAAAAAACGTAAGTAATAAGCATCAAAGAGATGACCGAGAATTTGTCGGAATAATACAACTTGGAATAATAAGCTATGTGATGTGAAACGTATTAAGCAAAAAAAAATTAATGATTTTCAATAATTAAGTAAAAACTTATATTATTTTATATAAAAAATATAAAGACAAAAACCGGATAAAAATAGTAATATGAATTACTATATAGTATAGGTATGAATTCCATGAACTCCCGCGATTTTGGCACTATACTACGAAGGTATAAACATAACCTTCCTTACCAGCGTCAGATCTTATTTACAGCTGGCCAGCTGGGTCACTGATCTATACTTTACTCATATATGCGAAAATCTATATATGTATATGCTATATTTGTATTATGCATATATAGATATCAGCCTCGGCTTGTCATGGATAATTGCAAGCAACTCGCGTTGAAGTAATATAGACGACAACTGTTTTCGAGATAAGATTAGCTAGAAAGAAACCAATGAGAATCGACTTTTAGCCGTACCAAATTCTTCTTCTTTTGAAAGCTTGTCAGCCATTGGTCTAGCCGCATCTTATCACCGTTTCCACCTACAGTTACGCTGTGTCTACAACAAGCTGCCGCAAGTGCGATAGCCTCCTTTTCGTAAACAAAAAACTATCAACAATAATAACCTAACCACTGTCATTTATTTCGCTCACCATCACAGTCTGTTTCAGCTCTCTACTCTTCTATCAACATCCGGATACAAACAGCTAATATTTTTATTATTTTCAGACATGAAATAGACTTACCGACCCTACCTCATCCAGTGCGCCTGCACCCACAACAGCCAAGCAAATGCAGTCCAGGCTTAAAGGTTCACTTGGGGCCGCGCGCGTTGCCGAGGCGACACGATATGGTCTCTGCGTGACCGCGCGCGCCAGCTTGTAGCTATATACATATATATACACACATCTCGGAGCAGCGAACCAGCAGAGAGGGGGGCCGCTACTCTCGTCGCACATACACTTACAGCAGCGAGTCGGGCGCATCGAGCGGCAGTCGCTGGCGGCGCATCCCGGGCGCAACAACATCCTCAGGAGGACGCTACGCTGCTCGCGTAGTCGAGGTGGTGGTGTGTGGTGTGTGTGTGTGGACTCGGACGACGCCTCCATTGTGTTCCTCGCTGCCTGGTGTCCAAAGAAATCAAGCCGGCCCCTGCGCGTGCTCTGCCCAGCGAGAGACGTTCTCGTCGCTGCGCGCGGCTGTGCGCCCGCGCGCGTGTGTGTTTTTGTGTGCCTGTGTGTGCGTGCGCGCGGGCCAGTTTGGTGCTGAGTGCCTGGCTCTCCAGGCTAGCCGAGAGAGAGCGAGTCAATTCCGGAGCAAAGATGCAGAGGAGCCTGTTGCTAGTCGGCCTCCTGCTGGGCCTGCTCCTGAGGCCCGGCCTGGCCCAGGAGGCCCTCACCGACGAGGAGATAAGCCAGAGCCTCGAGCGCAAGCTCAACGAGTCGATGGGCAACCAGACGATCAAATACAGCGTCTACAACACCACGGGCCTGCCCTACAACGCCTCCACCAAGTTCAACCCGAAGGGCATGGGCCAGCTCTACAATGTCACCAACATGTTCATCGACTTCATCCAGTCCAAGCAGGCCTATCCGGAAGGTGGGTTGCAGCTCGCTTTTTTCTCTCTTCTCCCCCCCGTCGCTTTCCCTTGCTGCCCCCGGGGCGCTCGTTGTCTTTTATATCCAAACGCTCGAGCGTCCTGCGAGACTCTAAAGAATGTTTACGCGCCGACTGTGTATAGGCAGCCTCTGCGGCAATCGTCGCTTCTTTGTTATCAGAGGAGCAGTCGGCGCGCTATGTCAGTGCTAATATCCGCAGGTTTTAACGGTATATGTATAAGCTTTATTTCGCCTTGCCATGGTAAGAGGGAAATGGAAATACTCTCACCCAACTATATAGCCAGCGCTACTGCAGCAGCGCAGCCTCTCAAAACAGTGTATACTCCAATTCGAGGTCGTCTGCACCTTCACCTGTCTCTCGTTTCTCTCTCTCTCCCTTTTGCAGCGTCTATATATGCAGCGCGATATGTAGGCGCGTCGATAAAGCGAGAAACTTTTTATGGCTTTTGATTAAAATCGAGAGCACGACTGGCCGACTAACGCGATGTTGTGGATTTGCCGTTTTCAGCGTCCGCTGGCTGGATCGACTGCAGCCGCTCCGAAAGTGCACGCTTGGACCGTACCAAAACAATAGCCGCCTTTTACCTCTTTTGTTTTGCGCGCTGCCCTTATGTATATTAAAGCCGAGAGGCTCGCGCGCTTTTGCGATTCGGGTCATTAGACTGTGTCAATCGATCGGCGATTTGAGAAAATTAGATGCTTTTTCGGAGTAAGGTGATGCTTATTATCTTAAGGCTTTGTTGAAGTTGTTATGTAAGTTATGCTTGTGGGCCTTGTTAGGCTTAAACAATTGTGCGTTTGTGCAATTGCTTTTACCGTGAAAAAGGTCGTCACAAAAGACCGACACTTTGGCAATTAATTTTATCAAATTAAATAGCTTTTAATTTGAACAACAAAGGGGGTAACTATAGTTGAGGATAATGATCCCTATATGGACGATGAAATGACAAAAAACTTCTTTTTTGAAGATTTCGGTGTAAAACAAATAAGTTAAAATTTTTTTAAATTGAATAGTTGAGATGAGGTTGAGAAAAGAATGCATTAACATTGAACCAAGAAATAACCGTTACGTAGCTTCCAGTTGACAATAAGGGCTGATATTTTTTGTGAAAAAATTTTCATTTTTAGATTGATGACAATAGACTTGTTCCGAGTCAATTCAAGATAAGGGCTCTTTTCACTATTCTTAACAATCTATATTATTAACATTGCTCAACCTTGTTACTATGTATATTAATATTAAAGGGAGCTTTATATATTTTGAAATAAATATAAAAATTTCGTAACATACTCGTCGCATAAGAACCAATTACTCTAACAGCGCTAGCGCGCGGTAATTTTAGTCGCAGAGCTACATGAAATTTTTCGTTGAACAGCTGCTTGACGTCGGCGAAATCATAGTGTACATCCGCTGGATCTTATTTTATTTAAAATGAACGTCCATGACGCAGAAATCCGCACGCGCGCCGCATGTATCCTGCTTATATTTGCCTTTACGGAAAAAGCAAAAACTTTGGTTTTCTAAGCTAGTCCTACTATGTTTATTGATCTAGTATGACTTCTCTTACTTAATTATTCTTTCTGTTTATGGCTTATTTATAAGGGCTGTGATTCCTTGTATTGCTTATTATTTATTATATTTAAGGCTTTAAAGCGTTAAAAAGTCTTTCGAAATATTGTATTTAACGTATTTTTAATAAATAAAATCTTAATAAGATTATAATGCAAGAACTAAAATTTAATTTGAATTCTTTGTTGTGTATTTAATTTTAATTTTTTTTATTTTACTTAATCGTAAATAATAATTAAAAAAACAATAAACAACATAAAAAGTAATACAAAGGATTCGTTTTCATTTCGAAACTAAAACTTTATTGTAGTATGATTTCACAAAATCTTCGTTTATTGACTGTTTTTTATTTCCTTGACAAGATTACGGAAGCAAATATTAAGAGAAATGGGTGTTATCTTCGTGTAAAAAAATTTAGGAAACTTCGACGATTCAAAGTAATGACTTTTAAAATTGATCTTAAAGGCGATTCGTTCAAAAAAATTTTTTCGTGAATTTTTTACAATAATAAAAGTTTAAAATTTAAAAAAAAAACAAATTTGTTTTAAAGTCTCTAAATCGAATATTATGTACAAATTTCAGAAAGTCCAGCTTCACCAATTTTAAGGTATTGAAATTAGATTTAAGATATGTCGGCTTCGAGTTGTTTGAGCTTAATGTTATCAGTATATTTATATCGTGATATAGATATATAATTTGTCTATATAGTTCGATTATAAAGTTATTCGGAAAATTTTATTTTAAGTATATTTGTTCACTCTTTATACTTCTTGTCAGTATATTATTATAAAGATAATAAATATAATTTAAAGTTTTCAACCGTTTTAAACTGTATAAAATAGTAAATGAAATGAAAATTAACTGGTGAAGTTGATTGTTAATTTTTATGATCTTTCTTGCAATTAAGATTCTAAACTATTAATAGAAATTCAATTTCAGGCTCTCGCGATTATACTTGCGTTTCGAAAATATTTTTTTTGACCACGAGTGTCTCATACTATTATACTGTTAATAATTTTACGACTATCGTCACGTTTTTCTTGGTTATTTTATCTTTTATTTTTTCTTGAAATGTTAAAAATAAATTTAAACAAAATTTACATTTATGCGTTTGTAAACTTCGACATATATTTCGCTGAAGGTTAGTTAATAGTGAATGTTAGTTAAAACTGTATAGTCATAAACAAAAAAAAACCTAAATCATCTGCATTAGTCATACTTTTTTTGTAAAGAGGTACCGGATTTTAATGACAATGATGAAAATACCGATGAAAAAAATTAGTAAAGTGTAATCGGCTAACAACGTTTTAAATAAGTAGGAAATAATTTCAAGTAAAAAAAATATATTAATACAAGATGTGATGTTTTATAATAACTATCCGACAATTTTTTATAACCAACTAAATAAAGGTAATTTTAAATTATTTAATTATGAAGGAAATCGGATCTATAAACTTCATAGGAATATTCGATTTTGCGAGAGATAAAGAAAGACTACTTCGCATTCAAACTTTTTTATCTCCTTTGATGCTTATCTAATCCATTTCAAAGCATTATTCTTAAGCTATATCTCCATTAAAACAGTTATAAAAAAAACCATAGAAAAAAAATGTAATAGAACGATAAAGTAAAAATTCTAAACTAATGTATGTATCTCAAAAAAATTAAGGAAATTTTCTGTTATATATATGTATACTTTTACCCTTTAAAAACAACGATGTTGTATGTGAGTGTGTAAGTTTACGATGACCAATCGATTAAGCCCGATTGCGATGTAAAAAAGACAATTGCTTGAGAAGATAACAGGTATCTGCGCATCGAGTAATCTGATAGTTAGAAACGCTTAAGTTAACAATCGTCTTCTATAAACAGCTTATGATTAAATAAAATTTCCGAAACCACTTTCTCATTTGCCCTATAATTAAATGATTTTTAAATATTATTAAATTCACCCTGTTTAATCGATGAGTTTCGTGGTCTATTTTACTTTGTAGATATTTGGGTATTTAAATCGACCGAAATCAATCAAGCAAATTCTAAGATCGGAAAACTAGCAGCGCGTTAACAGTTTTTTCTATAGTATTTTAATTTTCGAAGAATATAGATAAGAACAAATTACTCAGTATTGCGTTATATACATTTTTCATTGTTGCAAAATAATAAAAATGCACCGATGAGTTAGCTGATGCAGAAATTTTTCTTACAGCAACTTGTAGATAACAATTGATAATGTACAGGTGCAATAAAGCTAGATAACAAACAAACAATGGTTCTATGAATAAGGAATTGCGATGATTTGTCGCTCTTGGTAATGCTCAAACAATAAAATGTGACAGTATATGAAATATAATAAATATCGCCTTGCAACGCTCAAAGAATAAAATAAAGAATGTGAAAATGATGTTTGAAACATAATAAATGCTTCTATAATCCTTTTATAAACAAATTATGGCGATTTGATTGACTGGTAATAAAAAAAGGATGATTAAAATCGTCTTATTACTTTTTATTTTTGATTTGAAAATTGTAATATGAAATTTTAATCAAATTAACGATAAATAATTCATATAAGATATTATAAGATTCAATTGCGATATTAATATTTATTTTATTAATAAAAGAATTTTATACATTTATTTTATTATTAAAAAAATATTTTTTTAAAAGAAGTAATCTTTGCTATCTTTCCAACAACTATTTCAAAAAAATATTATTATTTAAAAATATTTGTATCGATTCTGATATTGAACTTATCTCACAAAAATATTGATATCAACCCTTATTAAGCCTGGAGTAATAACAAAAACTATTAAAAATTATACTTCATAAATAAAAAAAATTTATATCATTTTTGAGTCTCTATTTTTTTTTATAATTAAAATGATAAAACATAACATATCATTTAATACTTTGAAGCTCTTTATTTTCGATTTAAAAATTTTTTAAAAATTATGACTATAATTATGAAACAACTTAAAAATCTTATTTAAATTTACGTAACTTTTTACTTGTACGTATAGAGCACAAGTAACCTCTGATGCACACAGAAAAAAATATTTCGTTAAATTTCCTCATTTAACTGACATAAAATTCTGTTGATATGTGAAGAGGAAAAAGTCCGTGAAAAATCGGAGAAACTTCTTTTTCTTATACTTATACCATCATAAAAAAATCTAATTAGCTTTGTTAAAAAGGAGATTTTCCGATTTTTAGCGGAATAAAGTCCGTCTGTAAGCAAAGAGCAAAAAAAGATATTGCTTTTTCGTACAAGCAGATAACGTTACTTTTTTTTTATATTTGTAATCTTCCGTATAATTAAGCTTATAATATTTTACAAGAAAGATTGAAAAACGACTTAAGATTTAGTTATAAATTACTACTATATACGTTATGACTATATATTTACTAAAAAAAATTATTTTTAAATGCTAATAATTCAATCGGATTAAATTTTCAAATTTAAAAGAATTTAATTTCATTTATTCACACATACTTAATAATCAATTGAATTATTTTCATTAAAAATCCAAAGTGAAAAAAAATATTATTGTGATATATTTTTTAAGACTAAAATAAACATAAATATAATTTTACTAATACTAAATAAATCTTGTAATAAAAAAATAAATAAAAATAAAGAAGCAGTTTGGCTTTTAGCAACACGTTATGTTAAATTATTGAATCATGAGTTTGTATATTATGCCATTAAATAATAATATTCTATTAATATGTAATCCCGCGCAAATTGACTTTGGTAGTTTAATTAGACTCGATTAAAGGGTTATTTGTATAACTACAGTTACAACTACAGTTTTGTTTACAAAAGTTCATCGACTTTATTTAAATAACTGAAATAC
>JAPYZA010004374.1:0-13614 GCA_030522685.1 Eupelmus azureus | reverse complement strand
GCGCGCGCGCGCGCCGCTACTTAAATTCCCCGCGCAAACAAATTTCCTTGGACTATCGCGCAATGACGAAAGGAGACAAGTCAACGTTCGTAAACGTTCGTCGGAGCGCCCGCAGAACATTGAACCCGAGCGCGCCCGCGCAGCGAGGCCCAGATCGGCTTTTATATACGTGTCATAATATCGCCGTTGTCGCAGCCGAGCCACTCGAGCGCGTCGCCCAAGCGTATACACAATACACAATGCAAGCAGTCCTCCCGAGCTGCTGGGGATCGTTTCTGCTCTGTAAGTGAGAGGTTTGATGACTGCATCTTTTCGGTAATGGCTCTTGTTTGCTCCCGCTGCACGGTTTGTAGAGGGTCCACGAAATTTTGTTTCTTGAGATGGTAGATTTATAGCTTGGCTTGCAGAAGCGAGGAAATTTTTCGACATTTATTGCTTAATTGAAATATATAGCCCTGGCTTCTGCAAAAGGAGAATGATGTGGAGAATGATGCTAAATTAAATCTGCATTCGTGCGAACAATTAGCTTCAGCGACAATAGAAATGTCCCGTAAAAATGAGCGCGAACTTGATGGCTATCTCCGAGTCTTTTTAACGAAAAATAGAGAACCGCATTGCAAAAATAGCTTCAATGGCGAGGTGATTCACGATAAAAATGTCCAAGAGAATCGCGGCGAGAGAGCGCCTAGGCGTGACGTCAAAACAGAAATTCGTTCTACATTTCATAATGTTTGAGTTTACTGCCAATTTAACGCAGCGATTCAAAGAGACAATATTTTTAGTAATAATAAAGATCCGAGTCTTACGATCCGGCGAACTTTTAAATTCATTAATTACTCGACAAAGCAGAGAGCGCTGCGGTAGGAAAAAGGCGCGAGCCAATGAAACTCCCGCAAAATTTCCTCAACGAAAGTAATCCCCCCGGCAAATATTTCTCCGCCAGTTAAAAATAGGATATCTCGCTACAGCATTGTGTAAATCCAGCGAATCGCGCTCGAAATCTCCTCGAGCGGCTCTCTCGAAAAGCAGTTTTCCTCAATCATCCCAAACATGGAAACAATGATCGCGCAGAAATGGCTCAATCTTCCCTCTCTCCCTCGCAGGCGCGAGTCATCCGCGAGCAACACTGTATATAATCCGCTTTTACAATCCGATCGGCGTTACGCACGCTATTTAGGATGGAGAAAAAAAGGCGGAGTAGAGAGAAAAAAAAACAGGTGACCAATATAAAAAGAAGTCACACACGTATACACGCGTGTGTCTATCCGTAGAGTTTCGCAGCTGTTAGCTTAGCGCGCGCGGCGGCGGCTAAAGCCAAGCAGTCGACCTTCGGGGCATTAATACAGAGCCCCGGCTAGGCCACAGAGCACCGGCGACTCTATCCGTGTGCTCGCTCGCGCTCGGCCAACTTTCACGTATCATAATACACAGTGAAAGAATGTGGTTTCCCTTTCAAATTACAAAATACTGCGAGCGCGCTGGTGGCGGTGGCGGCGGTGGCGGCTCGCGCGCTCTCGCACACTTCCTTTAGCATTGAGAATTTTTATATCGGCAGCGAATGGAGCAGCTATGTAGCTCTCTCTCTCTCTCGCGCGCGCACGCTGCTTTATGTAGGATAGAAGGTATATAGTGCGCGCACAGTGAGAGAGAGAGCCAGCTCACAGCTGTTGTCTGATTACACTTAATTCTCACTCGCGACTCTGTCTGTGTGTATATATATGCACTTGACGATATTGCCGCGGCTGGGAGAGCGCGCGCGATCGGCAAGCGATTTTGAAGGAAAGCAAGGCTAAACGGCTTACTCTTTCTCTCTCTCACTCGGCTCTCTGTGTGTAGGTACGTATACATGTGCCCCGTCCCTTTTCGCGGCTCGCGAATCTCGCTCTCTGGCTCTCCGTCTCTCAAGCGTTGCTTAAAGCATTTTCTTTGTGCATTAAAAGTATAGACACACAAGCCTATGGTGGCAACAAGTGCTTTATTATTGAAATTATAGATTGGCGCGGATTCATAAATGTATGGCTCCAGCGCTCCAGCCAGCCCCGCTCTATCGTATTATAGGCTAAGCGCGCTCGCGCTACTCGCATAGTTATGCAAATTGGAAAAAGAGCCCGCTGCACTTTGTCTATGCGTGTGCGTATATTTTTGATCAATTCTGCGTTGCTTAATTTTAGGACACACTTTTGCCTGGCTTTTTCCTCCAAAAACGATGCAACCACGCGAAAACGACGGCTTGCTGCAAAGTGAGACGCGACCAATGCTGGATGTGTATGGCTCTTTTATCTTTGACGCTCGGCGATTGAGATGAGAAAATGTAGTTAAGAGACGGAGTTATACAACGTGCTTTTAAAAACTACGTAAAGCTGCTTAAAAGTCTATTAACACTTTCAAAACCCTCCTGTTAAGTTTCTAATCTATGCAAAAAAATGCAATATCTCGCTACTTCGCTGCAATTCGCTGGGAAAACAAAAAAAATCAATTTTCCCCGACTGTTTTTCTTAACTTCAGCGCCCGTTATGAAAACTAATGCGTAATTAGTGCTTCCTTGGCTTTTCAGACTTTTGACCAAATTCCTTATTGCCTTTTTTCCTTCCTTCTTTAGAAAGGATGCTTTCGATTGTTTAGTCACTGCATTTAATGACGGGCTGCTTTTGTGAGCATAAATGTTATTAAAGCATAAACGTTAAAGTCTAGTAGTTTTTGTGAAAGATGTTTAAATACTATGCTGACGTTATTTTGTATTACGTAAAACGTCAAAATAACTTGTTGGAGCATCTTATTTGCGCACATCGGTTTCTCTCTGATTTTGATTTATATCAATTTGTACGGCTTGATTTTAGCAATCAACTTAATTGACCACATTTCATTTTTCATAAAAATTAACTAGTGGGAATCAAATATTTAACTATTAGTATACCATCAACTTTTACTTAAATTAACATTTTCATCTACGAACATTATGATGTTATTAAAATAAAATAATTGTCTACTATTAATATCGTATTAATAAATATTTAACACAAGCTGCGTTCTCTGATTAAGTAACAAAATTTATGACCTACTCTTACAAAATAAACATTTATCGTTCGTATTTTTATGCATAGAATCACCTTTAATATCAAAAAGAGTACAACGTCATTTCGCCAATTTAAGACGTCTTCCAAATATTGATACTCGTTTTAAAAATCATCGTTTTTAATACGATGGATCAACCTGTCGTAGTGCCTAGAAAATCTCCAAACAGTATCCATAAACTTTCTACTACGCACGTTTTCAATTAAAAAAAAAATTGTATTGAATTCACTTCTTTTATTTAAAGGAGGCCAAGGACGGCGGTTAGAGTCGATCTGCACCGCGGGCACTCCTACAAGCTGAAAGATTGAGCCCTTCGGGGTATGTATTTGCAAAACAAAAAAAAAAGTGTACCAGCATCTTAATAAAATGAAATCACAGCCAATTTCTCGCTAGCTGCTGTACTCGAGCCGCAGAAATATTCTGTTGTTGAAAAGCTTATATTGTGTTACAGCTGGTCTACAATTTACTTTATTGCCGCAAACGGTAGTATTGTTGTTTTCCTTGTACCTTTTATATGTTATATGCAGTTTAACGTTGTAACAAATTTAATTGTGCCAAGTCAAATTTATTAATTTACCCATAAAGTTTTACAGGTAATAAAAGAATATCAAAAAACTTTAACCTTTGTTTTTCAAAGATAAATTATTTATTTAAAAATAAAAATTTAATATTTAATTAACATGGTCAATTATAAATATCAATCTAGTGTTATTAATTAATAAATTTTGTATCGTAAATTAATTTCTTAATTTCAATAAAAAATCACATCACATTTTTATTATCGTACAAGATTTTAAAGAATTACATTCAAATCCAACAATTAAATGAATATTAAATCAGTGTAAATAAAAAAAATGACATTTACCTTTTTCAACGGTGCTTATATTACAATCTTGTTTGTCAATAAAAAATTAATAAACTATTAAAATCATATTAATGCTTATTACGAGCAGCATATGTAATGAAATATGAAATATTTATAACTTTTGTAATAAACAAATTTTAAAAGTTAAAAAATAAAAAATCATATGAAAAATCTCCAGAATGAGCGAGGAATCGACTTTAAAAAAGCTACTGCTAACCATCTACAGTATCAATTTTGAAATTCGCCTCTCATTTTTATTCATCCGCGCGAAGAGATAAATTGCCGCGAGTTATTCTACGCTTGCACACGTCTATCTATTTTTTATCTCAGTCGCATAGGTTGCCCTTTAAGTGAGTATTACACTGGCGAATAATCAGACTCTGAATGCAAGATAAAGTTGTCGTTACCGGACCGGTTTAGGTGTTCACGTGACGCGAAAGTGTTTGCGGCTTTAGAAAATAAAAAAAAAAAAAAAAAGAAAAAAAAGAAATGAAGGAGAAAAAGAATCCGAGTCTCTTGCAGAAACTGCCTTACTTTAGTAATAATCGCGTGTGCGGAGAGATAGAGCAAAGGCGCCCGTTCAAAATGCCAAAGTCTTTTTGATAGTTTCGAGGCAGCGCCACTTATCCGGCAGATAAAACGGCTCATGTACGTGAGGGAACGGAGTGTCCCAGCCAGTGCATCTTGCTATCGGGGCTTCCAAGTGCAAGAAGCATTCTTCCTAAAATTGACAAAATCAAATAAATTAATTAATTTGGAGAAATTTTTAGTGTGTGCGATTATATTTATTCTATTTTTAACTTTAGAATTTCTGCACAAAGTGCGTTTATTAATAATTGATGCAATTAAATCAACATTAACTGTGTAAAATATACTAATAGTTGCGCGCTAATTGAAATATCGATTCACAACGTAATAAATTTAATTTAATAGACTGCATCGGAATAATAGACAAGTTTATTTATTTTACAAACCTGAATGGTCGCCGCGATTTCGGCTCCGAATCCTTGAGTCAGCGGAGCTTCGTGAGACACCATGACGCGACCGGTTTTCTCCACAAACTAAAAACAAAAAAAAAAAAAAACGAAGACGTGCAAATTTATATTTTTTTCCTCAACATCGACGCCAATCTTCCAAGCGAGCGCTTCGCGCTAACGACTTATCTCTATGCGCGCTTTTCGCGCCAGGAGCAAAAAGATCTTACCTCGCAAACGGTCTCATAATCCCAGGGGAGTATCGAGCAGAGGTCTATAACCTCGCAGGATGCGCCAAGCTCGCTCTGCACGAGATCGGCAACCTCCAGCAAGACGTGCACTTGAGTGCCCCAGCCGATCAAGGTGATATCATCGCCTAACGAACACACACACACAAATAAAACAGCTTAGAGGTTGCGAGGCGCAGGACGAGGCAAAAAAGCTCAGCGGATTTTTATAGATGCAGGCGCTAGAGGGCGCCAAGCTTTATGTAATTAATGTAACGCGCGAAGCCAGCGGGGAGAGGAAACTTTCGAAAACTCGTTTTTCCTGGCTTCGATTCAGCTTCTATTAGATTCGCGCTCGGCTTTGTGAATATAAACGATTAATTAGCGCGCTTTAAGCTTTGAATGCTAAGTTTCTTTATGTAAGCGTGTGCGAGCAAGGAGAACAAACCTTTTCGTACGATATCGGCCTGCTCGAGAGGTAATTTATAGTAGTCCAAGGAGACGTTATCTATGGCCGTGCGGTACAGAATTTTCGGCTCCAAGAAGATACAGGGATCCGGCGTCTCTATGCAGCTCAACAAAAGACCTTTCGCCTGCACCGGTCCTCGGGGCACGACTACCTGTGTGATATTTCAGCGCTAATGTTAGACAATTTGCCTTATTTAACGAATTTGCATGTTTTATTTATGTCCCGGAGGCACTGGCTTCTAAATTAATGATTATTATTAAAGATTTATAGTTTACTATCTACATTCGTAATTTTGAAATTCAGATTCCTTTCGGTCTACTAACTGCAAGTATGCGAAAAACCAAACAAACCATAATAAAGGACACTTGAGATAATTATCCTTCAGCTACGGTCAACCTGACATTTCTCATTGTTCTTTAGCCTCAGTATACCCGAAGCATTCGCAATGACAGTTCGGGAGCAACCGAGCGCCAAAGAACGCGCAATTACGCGTGAATTCGGCCAAGCGTCGATCAATCCGACTTTCATCGGCTCCCGTAAAACAAAGCTCTGGCGCCGCGCTTGAGCGGCCAGATTGAGAAACGCTGCGCGGACTCCCCGCGCATCGTCAATTAAGCAGAACGTCGCTCATTCTTTTCCTTTCGATATCTAAACATCACGGGGCAGCCGTCGCGCACTCATATTAATAGAAGCCTCGTGCCCCCGTTTATTAGCTACATAACTGACCCTGAGTCCAGGTGTGTGCGCGAAATAAGCCTCGGGACTCTGGGAGTGGTAGAGCGCGCCGTGGCCCACCGCGCCGCACGGAGCCCGCACCGTCAGCTTGCCGCAGTCGAACTGGCCGCCGCTCCTGTAGCGGACCTTGGCTGCCTCGTTTACCAGCTGTTGGAAAGCAGGTTTTATCGTTAGAGCGAGAAAAAAAAGCGCGCGCTTTTATCGGTAGTGCGAAATTTTCGTAGGTACCTGATCGAACGCCGGGAATATGTAGTCGGCAAACTGGATCTCGGCAATGGCGGTGACGCCGACGTTGGCGAGGCCGATGCCGAAGCCCGCGATGCCCTGCTCGCAGAGTGGCGTGTTGAAGACGCGCTCTTGGCCGAAGCGCTCTTTCAGGCCCATCGAGCAGCGGAACACGCCGCCGAATTCCACGTCCTCACCGAAGAGCACTGAAACATGCGGATTCGATCAGTTGTTTGCTTTAGACTGCTTGAGGAAGATGGTTGTGGAGATTATTGATTAGATGCGATCGATAAGTGCGGTGTGCTTTATTCGCGGCTTTTGCTATTTTGCAGTGAGAGAGAATCTTTGGTGAATGGGTTAATGTATCATTGGCGTGGACGTCAGTTCGTAGATAAAAGATGATGGTAAACATGAAAGGCGCTGTGTGATACATGGGTATTTGTTATTCGACAGGAAATTGATAACTTTTTAATATTCGGTTATTTTTTAGTGATCATTTTTATCATTATTAAGTTGTGAAACAATAGCATTGAATTTCAAATTAAGATTAAATTAGTTACAATTACATTTTTAATCCGTATTAGAAAAAGTGTTTCATTTATATCTATCGAAAGTAAATAGTTTTTTCTTTTCAAGTAACCGTCTTTTTTAAAATTTTTAATTATATTATAATAAATGATCAATGTAAAGAATAATAAATGAGTATATACATTATTTCGTTTACCTGCTGAATGGTCCCTCTCTAAAGCTGCGTACATTGCATTATTTATGGCTTGGAACATGTTCATCTCTTTGGTTTCCCCTGCAGAATATGCGAATTTGACGTAAATAAATCAGTCCAGCATTCATTTTCAAACAAATTTATTTTGATTTCATTAAAATCCCATAATTTTTCGAACTCTTCAGACTTAACACATGTTTTGCAAAGCAACGCGCACAACAATAACAAAGTTCAACGATCTTATCGAATAACTTACGACTCTACAACAAATCATCACCTGTTCTCTCCGTCTTGGTATCAGGATAATAGGCGAAGTGGGCATCCCTGCAGTTCCCCGGCCGATTGGCAGGTAAAACAAGTCGAAGATAGCTCGTGGCGCGCGGCAAACGGGCACACAACTTACTGAGAATCATGATCGCTCGGCACTGCTCGTCAACGAATGACGATAAGGGGCTCGCATTATCATCGACAAGCTATTTACACAAGAGCAAGATAGTCGTCAGCTGAGGGAGACCCCCCTCCTAGAGCTGCGCTCTTGATTTTCGTAATAACATTCAGCGTCATTACGTATGCCTTGGCTCGGAGCGCCAGCTTCGAAGTGTATAATTACGCGCGGCAACAGAGTTCGAATTTTTGTGCGGGTTCATTCGATGTAACGTTAGGGTTCGCTACGCACGCGCGCTGTGTGTGTGTGTGCCGATCGACGATGAGAGCATTGTGAGATATATGAGTGTGTGAAAGATGTATGCTACGTTAAGTAAATTATAGAACCATCTGGCTTTATTAACTTAGTGATAACTGAACGCTTATAAATGGTCTAAATCGTGTGGCTAGAGATGCGCGGGAAAGGTGATTGTTTGTTAAGATGAGTATAGGATAAGTGTAAGTAAATTTTTTTTAAACGCTTTTCTTTTCAAGCCTGGGAGCAGCCACTTGTTTCATTACACTTTATTACACGCGTGCAGCTATATTGCCATACGTGCAGGGGTATAGAGTTCAGCAACAGCAGCTAAACTTTGTAGAAAAATTTCCAACGGAGAATATTTTGAAAGATTATCTTGAAATGCGGCTTTGGGCTATGTATACAGCGTATACAGCGTCTATACAATGGATTAGAGTGAAAAGGTCAATCACCCCAAAATTGAGTATTAATCCTTTTTTCATCCCGGAAGTAGCGAGAACGACAGGCTTTCTTAAATTACAATCAGTTTGAAAAATTGAACCAGAATGCTGATTTAAGATTTTGAAATATTATTCTAAGGCAAATGGTATTTCAAAAGTTCGTATTTAACATGGAGTTTGCGATCTTTATTATTCAAATCGTTTTTCATTTTAATAAAATCAGTTTAAAATTTATTCACTGTAGCGTACATTGATTTTTACGCTCTTATCCATATATCACATACATGTATTCAATACGTCAGCTACAACGCTACATTCGGGTGCCAATATTTTTCGCTGCACCATCACAACCATTCATACCGACAAAATTAGACGTATCATAATAAAATGTTATTTTATTTCTCGAAAATGATATGTAGTTTAAAAAAATAATTTATTGAGATGATCAACACTATTGGCTAATGATTACTGGGTAAGCTGATGTTTATAGTTTTCGTTTCCAAATATTCCTCCAACGAATCTATGCCCCTGTAAAATTTTTTGGTTATAAAAATTATTTTCATTATTGGTGTACGAAAAAATTTATGTAAATTTATTTTACTCACAGCTCTCTGCCCAATCCAGACATTTTATAGCCTCCGAATGGTGTCTGAGGATGCACAGCACCCCATTGATTCACCCTATACAACGTTACAGTTTAAATATTAGAAACTACTACTTTACGTTTATTATAAGTATATTATAAGAAAGTTTTTTTGAGTAAAAAATACTAACCAAACAGAACCAGCTTGCACTGCTTTTGAGAATTCCAAAGCAGTATTTATATTTTCAGTGAAAACACCAGCAGATAAGCCGTAATTAGTATCATTAGCTCTTTTTATAACTTCTTCTAATGTTTCAAATTTGAAAATACTTTGAACTGGTCCAAATATCTATCGCAATAAAAATTTTTAAATAATTAATATATAAATTGTAAAAAACTAAACGTTTTGAAACCTTTTCTCAAAAATTGATAATTTTGTAAATCAATTCTCCAATTTTCGAAATTTTTTCATTAATAGAACAGCTTACTTTGCTGTAATCGACTTTTGAACTTTTGGTTTTCCAAAGAAATCGGTTTTTAGTCAAAATGGAAATAAATCTCGAAAACTTAATCTTTAGCAGTAATTCTTATATTACTAAAATTTGTTTTAAATCTATATTCAACTGACAAACCTAAAATTTCCGAATTTTTAACTGTTCTAAAATTTGGACAATAAATTTCTTTAAAATTTCTTTTCGTATTATTTGATTTCTTGACAATTATAAAATTTTTTTAAATCCATCCTCTTGTAATATAAAAGCATGTTACTTACTTCCTCTTTTGCAATTGTCATGTCATCTGAAACATTAGTGAATACTGTAGGTTCTACGAAATACCCTACGTTTCCAATTCGGTGTCCACCTATTTCACATTTCGCTCCTTCTTTTTTACCAGTTTCGATAAGTGATAAAATTTTGTTGAATCCTTTTGCATCAATCTGTAAGCAAGTTTTTATTTATTAAATTTTATCAAGTCTTTACTCATTATTTTCATCTTTAAAACTATTTAACCATCGGAATATTTAATTGTTAAACATGTGAACCTCACCTGTGGGCCTTGGAATGCGTCAGGCGCAAAAGCGTCGCCAACAACTATTTTTTGAGTAACTTCAATGTATCTCTTAGTAAATTCATCGTGGACACCAGACTGGACGAATACACGCGTTGGTGCTATACATGTCTGACCAGCGTTCATGTAAAGAGCTTCAGAAGCGTGCTTTACCGCCAGATCCACTTTAAAGAATTAAACAGAATTAGTCTACGCATGCAAGCTACGTTCGAGTATTGGATAAGAGATACAGCTAACTTACAATTGGCATCGTTAAATACAACTAATGGGCTTTTTCCTCCCAATTCTAAGCTGACTTTTTTCAAGTTAGATTTTGCAGAAGCTTCCAATATAGCCTTTCCTACCTAAAAGCAAATAAATGTTTTGTTTAAAAAATAGTAATTTTTTAATGTACTTTAAAATTTATGTATTTTATTTGATTCATATTTATGTCGCATAGGATTATACAATGATGGAATAAATAACACTTTGGCGATATTAAAGTAAATATAAATCTAAGGATATAATACTAAACATATGACTTTATACTATACAGCAAATTTAAACAAAATTATATCGGAAATTTAGTACGTATAAATTATTTCGTGCAAAAATGTCGACTAAGACAGTGAAAAGATTAAAGTGCTGAATCAGTAGGTTTTTATTTTATATTCTTTATCGTTCAATTATAACACAAATGCTGAAAATAGAATTACTTCGTGTTATCTTACCACTGTCGAACCAGTAAAGCTGACTTTGTCAACATTAGGATGACTGCTAAGAGCCGCACCCGCGGTAGCACCATAACCAGGAACTACATTAACGACACCTGGAGGAAATCCAACTTCTTTGACAAGATTTGCAATGTATAAAGCAGTCAATGGTGTTTGCTCAGCTGGTTTCACAACGACTGTGCATCCAGATGCTAAAGCCATACCAAGTTTGAAACTAAGGAGAACTATTGGATAATTCCAAGGAATGATAGTTCCAACTACTCCAACCGGTTCTTTCCTTACCAAAGCAAATTCTTTGCCGTCTGATAAAAAGACAAGAAAAAAGTATTATAATATATTGTTTTTTATTGTTTAAGTATATAGTAAGTGTCAAAATTTACCAGATGGGACAGTTTTTCCGTGGATTTTATCAGCGCAGCCAGCATAATACCTAAGGAAATTTGCTGATTCTAACGTTTGGTAATACGAGTTAATAAAGGGTTTTCCATTATCCAACGATTCCAAACTGGCAATTTCATTAACATTTTCGTCAATAAGAGTTGCAAGCTATATACAAATTTTTATTTGATTAATAACTTTTATCGTAAGAGTTTCGCAAATATTAATTATTATAAATACTTTGTAAATTAGTTTTCCACGAGCAGAAGCATCAAGATTTCGCCAAGCTGATCCCCTCTCAAACGCAGCTCTTGCGGCTGCTACAGCTTTATCAACGTCAGCCTTTCAAGTTAATCAAATATATTATTATATTAATTGCATTTGATGTTTGCAGGAATTATAGTTTAATTATAAATAACTCTTACTTTATCGGCTTCTGATACTTCAGTTATTACTTTTTCATTGGAAGGATTAATTGTTGGGAATTTTTTTCCACTTACTGAATCGACCCATTCATTGTTTATAAATATCTGCAAAAATATTGAGACACGTTTACAAAATTATAATATTATATCAATTTAAAAATAAATTATTAAAACTATATACTTTATTATTATCACACTAACGGAAATCGAAACGGCTGAAAACTGCTAGTAACAGCAGCTAATAACTGTTAATAACTACTATAATAACTTATAGAAAGTGCTAATAAGTGCTGATTACTGTAGAAATTTGGACACCAATAACAGTTATTAACAGTCAACAGCATAGCTATTAGTAAGTATTAGCAGCTAGTAGCAGCTACTAGCAGTTTCTAGCAGATATTTACATTTTTTAAAAATTGTATAAAAAGCTGCAAATAGCTGCTAAAAGCTACAATTAGCTGCCAATAGCTGTTATGGACTTTAGATAACATAATTATTGTGGTATCAAGACAAAATTATTTTTTCAAAAAATTTTTACGAAACAGCTAGAAACTTTTAGTAATTACTAATAGCAGGTAGCAGCCGCTAATAGCTACCAATAGCTGCTGTTGGTGTCCAAATTTCGACAGAAATTAACTGCTATCTGTAGCTATTAGCAGTTATTAGCAGCTACTAGAAGTTTCTAGCGCTTTCAATTTCCGCTAGGGGCGTAAAATGATTTTTTCTTTTTCGGTAGTTATATATTGTATCTTGATATGATGTGAAACCCTTTACACTGAAAGTATATTTAATACTTAATTGAATGAATTAATCCTTTTTCGTTTAAACAACATTTTTATTGCGTGGACAAAATTTTTTTCTTAGTGTATCTTATAAGAAATATAGAAACCCATTTTTAGAATTTAATTTTTAATTTTCAAAAATTGAAAAATAATGTAAAAAAAAAGATTTCTGCATTCTCCACAATAATATTAAAAATGACATCATTTGTGATTTTTGATAATCAAGATACACAGTTTCAAAAGATGTTGCAATACATAAATATGGCATATCGTTGTATTTGACACTGGCCAAATGAATTTACTCAAATCACGGTGACATGTCAGATATGTCTAATAATTGTATGATAAATGTACAATAAAATTAGTGTAAATTTAATTGAAAAGAATAAATAAAGTGATAAAACTACAAGGAAATTTCCGTCGCAGATAAGCTTGTCAATTCGACTTTGAAGTGTATGACCGTTAAATTTTAAATTTTATATTCATAAGTGTTTTGTTTAATGAAGTAGAAAAATGTATATATACTATATACATAATATTAGATATTTTATGATAATAAAGTTTTCAAAATACAAAAGATTTTTAAATTGTATGTAAAAAAACTAATTTCGTTCTTCAAGGAGTTACGGAATCATCAACCAAACAGTAAGGAACAAAATAATGTAAAAATTAATTACACTTTAAAACTTTTAGTAAATACCTTAGTATATTTAATTTCTGGTTTTGCATTTGGTGCGGGTTGTGGAGCCGTATTCATTTTCAAAGAATAATAGTGAACTACAAAAATGTATACTCCGAAAAAGAAAGTTATTCCTCGCTTATCTGAACCTGAAGTGTACGATGCGCAGAAGCGACTATGTGGCTGAGAGAAGAGATCTTTATATATCACTGGCTTTCCCCACCATGCTTCCTTAGCCCCAACCTTACAGACGTTACGAGTTTAAAATATGTCTTAAAGATTCTTTGAAGGTCTTTGAATTTTAGCACGAGATTTGCCACTATTGACCGAAAGGGGATGAATCAATAACATTATTTTCGTAAATTTTAAACTTACGTATTTTGCGGTATTAAAAATTTGAAAATTATTTGCAAAAATTAATTAAATAACATAATCAAAAGTGTGCTATTGTGATAATGAAAGTAAACATATATTTCAATAAAAGATTCATATGAATATGAATTTATTGATCTACTCCGAACCAAGATGTTACTAATTTTTGATTATAAGGGCAGAGCACGCATTCTCCTCCACTAC